>VWZP01000144.1:0-47447 GCA_013396995.1 Dicaeum eximium | reverse complement strand
GCGAGAAAGAAAGACTCCAACTCTCAGAAGGTAGGAGGGCGCAAAGGGGAATTTATTACAAATCCCGCACCTTTTATCACATGGTTCACTAAGGTTTATCCAAACCTTTATCTCTGTTCTTTCTTCGACTGAACGGAGCATATCCACAGTCACCAATCTAATGAAAAGACCCTCCTGATCTGCGACGTTTTACTGAGCCATTCAGCTTAAAATAAATTTCTAGATTATATTATGNAAGCTGGGTTGCCATGCTTCCTCTATCTCTGAAGGAATTAAAAACAATAAAACAGAATTATTGCACATACACACTCGGTCCAGGACTTCTCAGGAAAACACTGCACATCTGTGTTGCTGGGCCTCATCTCAGGAAGTCTGTGAGTTACTGCTGCAACCTTCTGATATTCAATATGGTAATTCCTTCCCTTTACATTTGCCCATAAGATATGATTTAGTGAACCTTTTCCTTCCCATCTGCTGCAACTGGCTGTCCAAGCTCTTCAGGAGCCTCTCCAAATTCATTTTCACTAACATTTGTATTAGTCCTCTCGTTCACAGGAGAGATTGACACTGCGAGGCTGCAATCTCATCCAACAACTCACACCTTTCTCATGAAGTCTTGCCCAAAGGACTCTTCAGGGCCTGTGTTAGCACAGAAGTTGTGGTGTTGCACCTCAAGAGGAGTGGGCGTCATTTGCCGCTTATGTCTGAAAATGCAAAGAGACTGGAGAACGGAGTATTGCCAGTCACAAATTAAAAAAAAAAGAAAAAGAAAAAGAAAAAGAAAAAGAAAAAGAAAAAGAAAAAGAAAAAGAAAAAGAAAAAGAAAAAGAAAAAACCCAAACAACAACTAGGCTTGGAAAGACAATACTGTTTAAACAAGATGTAGGGCCAGGGAGTCTTTCTCCTGTCATTTGTTTTTATCAAACTTTTTGGTTGATTTGGGAATCTTCTAAAATTATTTTAACAATCATAAGGGCCAGAAACCTACCATTTTGTAACATCTTTTATCTCTGTCTCTCTCTTATTTTTTAATTTGGATTTTCTCTTTAAATTCTTGCACAGTCATTGCTTGCCAGCATCCAAGTGCTGGCAATAACAGAAAAAAAACCCCAAGTTTGTTAGTTTTTTAGTAACTGGCAATGCTGTTCTCCAGAGAGAAGAATTAGCCCTGTGCAGAAAACTTGGATTTCACATAAATCAACCCTATTTCTTCTTTAAATTTGATCAAAGGCTGTAATATTTAGGTATGTCTTTATTAGCAAAGTGTAATATTTCCTTTAAAGCTTTTAATATTTTCAGGCTTTCTTCCATTTAAAATTATAATTCTCTGCTATTTCAGTTAAATGCTACACCAATTTGTTTGAAGTTGAGTCATTTTTGCCTGCAGTCCTAGCTCTGAATTTCATCAGCACTAGTTAGGGCTGTCTATCTGCAGCACATTACTTAAATCTATACAAAAGGTATCAAGCTTTTCTTCATTAATCTGATCTTTCTAGCCCATACTTTCACATTTTGATTCTCATCTTTTCACTACAGTTTGTTTTACTCATCACTGTACTGATATGGTTGCAGCTCAGCTCAGCTCAGCCTGTGTTGGTGGAACTGCAACAAAAGATCAGATGAAATCAAGCTGCTCTCCAGTTTCTTTATCTGGAAGAGAAAGATCTGATATCAACAATTTCATACCCACAATTTTAAGAACATGCAAAGTACAAATTCTTGAAACAAATTAATTTATTTGCTAAGGAAATTACCAATTTCATCTGCATCTATTTCTGAAACAGAAAATTTGCTTGAAGCTCTTCCCTTTGGATCACAGCTTCCAGACATTGTCTTAACAGGTCCCAGGTTGTTACATTACAGTTTCACCTCAAGGTTCTGTTGACATCTGAGGCTCCCCTATAGACACCGTTAGGCAAAAATATATTACACCTAAACATTACATTGGTCTCTGACAGTGATGTATGGACACAGTATTTTCTTTAGACTGGATACAAAGCCCTGCAACATGCCACACTTAATTCCTCTCTTTCAACTTCATAAAGACAAAAGAAAGGGTGCTCTTAATTATTTTCCTAATCATAAATGTGATCTGTTTTCCTCAAGCATGTAAATATATCAGTAAAGAGCTACAGCATTTGAGGCGCCTGACATCTAAAATTTTTCTAGTTGCCACTGGTCAATGAGGTTGGAAGCAGAAATCAGTATAAACCAAATAATGATTCAACCTGGTACAGTGACTAAGTCAATTCAGAGCTAATAACAAATAAGAATGCAGGCAGAGAAGAGAATCAGAACAATATAGACAAGATACAGAATTTGGAGCAGGTGCAAGTCATGAAAGATTGTTTCAAACTGGGCTTTGCATGCAAGAAGAAAAGCTAAAACTAAATTCTGACAAAAATGCAATACATTGAACAGAACGTGAAGAATAGTATCTTAACTATAAAATAGAGAGGTGATGGAAATATTTTAAGTAGAAGATTTATAGTTCCTCATTAAGCAAAATAGATACAGACTTAAGTATGCTCTTAATTCCCACAGAAGCTAAAGCCATGATTAAAATTTTATCAGTGTTTAAGTGCTTAATTAATCCTATAGTAATCATAGACTCCTCCTTCAGCTTTCACTGAGCCATAGGATTCACTGTATCCTATGGAATAGGAATTTAAATTGTTCAACACTCTGAAATACTGCTTTTATTTAAATGTATAAACCCCACAGTTTGAAGATACAATTAGTTTTTAATGTTTTTCTAACTGTTCTTGCTTGAAGGATCTTAGTAGTACCGGGCATTGATCCAATAAACATGAACTTGTTCGAGAGTAGAAGACAGTAAGAGATCCTCCTGTTCTGGTTTAGGGCAAATTTGGGAGAAGACCTCCAAAAGGGCCCCCCCGCCCCCAGAAAGCAACGAAACCGGTTCCAGAAAATATTTCCTCAGAGAGAAGTGGAAAAAACCTGTTTATTTCACAGGCAAAGCACTCCCCAGCACAAAACAAAATGAACAATACCCGATGACAAAAACTCCGCTCTGAAGAGATGACAAATTCAGAACAGTCTCTCCTGTGGATGGTGGCTGTTATCAATCCCTCNAGAGAACAGACGATTTGGGGATACAAGCATTATAAAGTCACCCCAGGACACCTCCCTAATATTTTCCTTCTCTATTTACAGTGTTTAAATAAGAAGAAAATAGCTTTTTTATCACCAGCATCCCTGAATTGTTTCATATATACAGTGCAGTAAAAATGTAAAAAAAAAAAAATTATTCTTGGAATTTATGCTACTGTATTCTCTAGATAATGACTTTCAGCACAGTAAAATTAACAGATGTTTCTTACTAAAATAACCCAGAATTAAATGTTAAGTGTTTATTCTGTTTTAAAAACACAAACCACTCAACAACCAAATAACACTAGAGTGTCAAATAAATGTGTTTTATGTACAGTCACAAGGCTCCCATCTGAAGGGAATTAATAATGAACCTCAGGTAAATATATCATGGTGGCTTTATAAATGTGTTTCTGAGGATGAGACTAATTACGTACATTGATGTGAGTAATATATAATCAATACCCATTTTCCTTTCTAAAAGGATGAATTTAAACCCATTCTGCAACTAAGACTTTGTTGTTATTCTTAAAAAATATTCAGCATAATAAGCAATAAAAACTGGAGCAAAGAAAAAATGAGAGCAAAGAGAGAAGCAGAACGACTTTTATGGAAAGCTGTAACAAAACCTAGAAATCCCAAATGAGATGAAAAAAAGTAGCCAAGAGCAACAAAAGCTAGGTTCTAGAACATCTGGAACTATAGGACTTTCACCCATAGCACATCACTTGGCGCCTTAGAATCATACAACCACAACAGGTCAGAAGGGACCTTCAGGGGTTATCTAGTACAACTCCTTGCTCCAACAGGTCTCATCAGATCAAGTTGATCTGGGCTAAGGGAGTTCTGAACATCTCTAAATATGGAGATTCTACATATGGATGGTTGTTCTATGGAGGTTCTACAACATCTTTGAGCAACCCAGTCCAGTGTTTGCCCATCCTCATGGCATATTTTTCCCCTTTTATCTAGAATATGTAATTTACTGTGCTGCAATTTGTGTCTATTGGCTCTTGTGCCATCATGGTGCACCTATGAAAAGAGGCTGGTTCCATTTTCCAGTCCTGTCCTGCAGTCAGGTAGTTGTAAGCAGCAACAAGGTCTCTTTTTCTCTGAGCTGAAAATACCCAGCTCTATCGGCCTATTCACACACATCATGTTCTCCGGCCTCTGACTGTTCTGGAGGCCTTTTGATTGACTCTGTTCCATTTGTCAATATTGTCCTTCTACTGGAGGGAGCCCCAAACAGGTGACAGTTCTGAGATGAGGTGTTATTAAAGATCATTTCCCTGGCCCTGTCGTTAATATAGCTCAAGATGCTGTTGGCCACCTCGGCTGCAAGGGCACAGCGCTGACACAATTCAAGCTGTACTCCAGGACACCGAGGTCCTTTTCTGCTTCCAAACAACTCCCAGCCTGTACTGCTGCATGGGGCTATTCCTTCCCGGATGCAAGACCTTGGAATTGCTCTGGTGGAGCTCCCTCTGAATAGCAGCCCTGTCCTCCAGCTGAATTCAGCTTTCGAAATGCAAAAGAATGTAAAATCTAGAGAGCTATAGTGGGAAAGAAGCCCAGCACGCAGAAGCTTCTCAAGGGAAATGAGAGAACCAGATGGAGATGATAGTTTCAGTTACCTCTAGAAATTACTCACAATGGGAAGGAAACATTACAGAAATGCTTAGTTGGCTAAAGATTCTTCTATCAGCACTAAGGAGTTGGTTTGGTCTTCTGTCTTACTGTATTAAAAAACAGTATTTGTGCTGATTTCATAAGAGGTGTTGACAACTTGCCTTATGAGATTGGTATCATATGTTATTATATTTGTGTTTGCTTCCCACAGCATTTTAATTTTGTATCTGTTTTGATTTGATGACAGTGACAGTTCTAAGTCACAAACTAAAATAGAGTCTTTCTTACACAATTTTTTGCCCGAGAGGAGCTGCCTGGGAACTCTTACAGACCAAAATATGCAGTACTCTGCAGCTGGTGTACCTAAAGTCATTTTGTGCTGCAGTCTTCTCAGAAGGAAGATTCTGAAAGCTGTAGTGACCATCTGGATTTATCTAATTCTTCAGATTGTTCTACTGCATGAAAACCATGTATTAAGACAAGTCTTTCAAACAATTGCATTGGTAAATAATCCTTTGGCTCTGTAGATTCTACAAATCTTGAGTCTTTTAAGGTGTATAACCTTTAATAGTTTGTCATTGCTTCTGTCAGGATGGCGGTGTTCCCTTTTCAAAATATGTAAGCTAGGGTCCACATAAACCACTTGTGGTCAGGGAATGTAGCTTTGGGATAAGCTTCCAAGATAGATTAGGCAAATTTGGCCTCTGGCTGCTCTTAGGAATTCTGTAAGTTTTCACACCCCATTAAGAAATTAACCCTTTCACAGATTCAGATACTCCTTTTTTATATGCACAAATAAACTATTTAGAATGGTCAAATCAAGTTCACAAAATACCTTGACAACGGAACATCACACAGGTGGAAACCTCCTTCAGGTCCACCAGAGACTGTTACTGAATTACATGTAGGATGTTCAGATGCTCCTCTTAATGCATGGCACCACTAAGCCAGAAATTATTCAAGGAGTGATTTTTCCAGTACACAACAAATACCACCAGTGATTGGTAATCTTAGGAATGTCGTCTCTGTAGTGCAGAAAGGATGTTATTGTAGTGATATAACTGCTTCATGTGACCTATGGCATGAACTTCTGTGTCTGATGAATGGAAGACAAAGCAATGTATATAAATTGGTTTTGATTCACCTTTCATTATGTGTTGCAAGATGTCTTGGTGGCTATTACAAGATGACTTTAAAAAGATTAATCTGTGATACACTTTCTTGACTTTGCTCTATCAGGGGTCTCTTCCCATGTCATTAAAAGGTTTCAAAATATGGGAAAAATATGAAATGTTCTAAAATCCTCATGTCTATCACTCCCTAATTATATGAGAAACCGCCTTCTAGTACTTGTGGCACAAGTATGGGCCAATCAAACAGAAAACATGCCACAAAATTTTGCTCTTTAGTCTGAGCATCTAAATCTATGCTGGAATCTTCCGTGATTTGGCACAAGTGGTATGGATGGTATGCTCAAGGAAAGACAGCTAATGCCCTCCGTGTTTCTTTGTCAACAGGCTACAATAGCCCTTATACAAAGCCTTTAATGAGCTGTAAGCATAGACTTGGATGTAGTTCAGTATCCAGCATCTTAATAAGGAATAGTAATGTTATAACAATTACTAAACATAATCCAAATACTTCTTCAAGCAGCTCTGTGGATAACGTAAGACTGAGATGGTCTTCCTGCCATTTTGGTGGGGCCAGCACTGGACACTCCTGGCCAGGACCAGTATCTGTCTCATAGAGCTGTTTGGGAGAAGTGGAGAACAATTTCTTCCTAAAGACGTCTTACCTTCCAGCGGTGGAACCGCTGGAAAGCTCTCCAATCACACACAGTGAGTGTTCAAAAGCTGGGGGACAAGGGCTAAAGCTGCAATGGCTTGGAAGCTCATAGCCAAGCCCTCCCACATCCAGAGCTGAATTCACATTTGCAGAATGTGAATTCAGCAAATGGAGTGCTATGACACCAGATTATCCTTTCTATTAATCACAGCAATATTCGTGTTTCCGAATATTTTGTTTGAGTTTTTCCCAGAAATTTTGCCTTAATCTCTACTTTGGGAGGGGAAAAAAGCTCAGAAAAGTGAAATATTCGTGGCCAGGTGGCAGAGGAGGGCAGAGATTGAACATAGCGGGAATTCAGGGGCTGGCTCCCGGCGGCTCGGTCTGGGGCCGTGAGCCCCGCGCAGGCCGCCCGGGAGGGCGCGGCTGGNCCCGCAGCCCGCGATGCCCTAGGACCGCCGGGCGCGCCGGCCACGCCGCGGGGCATGGTGAGCCTGGGGCGGCCGCTCCCCGTGGGGACCCGGCGGGCAGCCTCGCTGCTCCGCCCCAGCCTCATCCTCCTCTTTTTGCTGCTGCTGCTGCGGGGCACCGAGGCGCAGAAAGGTGGGTGCGAGAGGGGCGGCGGGCGAGCGCCGCAGCCCTGGCGGCCGCGGGAGGGAAACCAACCCTTCGGGGCTCTGCTGCTGGGAGGGGACGGCCCTCGGCATGTGCTCGTACGCGGCTAACCTGTCCCTTCCCTGGCCCACAAAGGGCGAGAGAAGAGCCCCATTTTAAATAAAAAACAAACCCGAAAACTAAACAAGAAACGTTTTTCCCTGCCCGCTCCCGCACTACCGGGGCAGCTGGCGGTGGGAGGGCTTCACCCTGGCCGGGCGCGACCGCGGCTCGGCAGGGAGCTGGGCTGTGGCGGCAGCGCGGGCACAGGGGCAGGGCAGGGGCTCTGTGGGGTTTGGCGTGCCCGGCCCGCGGGTGACCCCCGCCTGCAGGCTATGAAGTGTTCGGTGTGAGCCAGAAGGCGGATACAGGGGAGATGCTGCTTGCTGTGAAAATAAACTTACACTCGCCCGAGAGTCTGCAGAAGTGTGTATAGGGGTGAGAGTCCGGACCGTGTGAGAGACGGGGTAGTAGGCGTTGTTGTTTTTTGGGAATTTTTTGGGGTTTTTTTTTGTTTGTTTGGTAGGGTTTTTTTTGTTTAGAGAAATCGACGAGATTTCTCCTCCTCGGGTGGAGTTAATGGGCAGGCTTTAGCGCTGTGCAAATTACAAGGCACAATTTGGTCACTTCATGGCAGAAGATCGGAGGATGCCACTGTGACTGGCACGTTGATCATCTGCTTCGGACAGAGTGGTGGGAGTGAGTGTTTTGACAGCATCTTGAAACTCACTTCTGAGTTTGGGAAGATTAATTTTGTGGTTTTCACTTCCACTTGCTTCTTGCACTGGTCTTGAATCGTTTCAGAAACTGATCTCCTCAGAAACTGTTTTAAGTTGTCACATAATTTTTTCTTTCTTTTCATCCCAGAGATGGAAATATGGTTGAATTTCAGAAATGCTGCATTTAAGTGCACAAAGGGAATAGGAACTCTGTGCACTCTACTGTTTTTGCATCTAAATTAAACAATTATTTTAAATTATTTAATTGAATGGGAGAAGCTCAGTTATGTATCCATAGAGCAAGGTAGTTGTGTGGACCTTTCCCTCTTTATTTCCAGCTAATTGCATTTATGTTCCTATACATATACAAAACTAATGCTAATAGGCATTTGACACAGCTGGGTTTGTTTTCTTGTAATTTATAATGGAGCTGGAGAAGACCCATTTGGTTTTGAGAGGAAATTGGGCTGTTTTAACATTTGGTCTTTTCAAGGTTGCTGCTGGATGAGGCAGGCAGCAGCAAGGTGTTAGTTCATGCCGTAGGAGCATCATGCGTGTGCTGACCTGACACTTCTCTGACCTTTTGGTGAGCAGACTGAGTTTGTTATTCTAGGAGAAAACTGAAGTAACTGTGGGGATAGGGAAGAGTCATAATTTACCTGCAGATGATTGAGTCTAATTGTCTCACTGAGTAGTCAGGGGTGTGTTAGAGGGGGTGGGACCATGCCGCAAGAAGTGGCGCCTGCGAGGACAGCAGGCTTTTAGGTATGTGTGAAACTTCATCTTGCTGTACTTTGGGAAACTGCTCAAGAGCTTCTACCCAGAATTTCAATTTGCAATGTTTCTCTAGTTAATGCTTAAAGTTAGCTTAGAAGTCTCACTTTTGGGCAGGAGGGGAAGTTTTTTACTGACAAGCTTCATTTTATTTGCAAGAAGAGCTTGTTTTAAGGTGAGGGACTCTGGCATTGTCGAATGCAATACTTCAATATGAGGAACTGCTAGAGCTTCTAAGAAGAGTTCTGCTACTGAGGGATTGTTTCCTTGACAAAATATTTTCATTTATCTTATTCTAGAGAAGGTTGGGGAGCCCATATCCTGTATCTCTAAATGCTGCCATAATTCTAATTTAGGTCCCATATAGAAATGAAGCTGCTGTCTAGCTCTTGAAGGTCTGTACAGAGTTATTACTCAATTTGGGCATTACATATGCGGACAGGCTTCTAAGAGAATATGTTGATTGACAATGAAAATAACCAAGACTTGGGGAATTCCACAATTAAAGTTGCTTTTAAGCTCTTTTATAAAAGTACAAGGAGTGATGCTAGGTAGGAACCTAGCCTCATTAATTACGTTAGAGAGGCTGATCCTCTGTTAATAAGTAATTGTTCATTTTCTTTTCTACTGTTCAGCAGCTCTAAGCCTCACATACAGCATGGTATTTAAATCATTTTCTGAAGATAGTGTTTTCATTTCTCACATGCTTTTCTGCAGAGCACCTTCTTTGTATGAACTCATTTAAAAATAACATTATTTTGGTCAATGTGAAGCTTGTTTTTAGTATTGGGTCCAATGGTGCTCCTCTCCTTCCAGACAGCAGCAAACTGAGAAATGAAAAAGTGCGAGTATTGCTGTGGTGAATATGTTTTTCACAGTAGCCCACTGTATTGTCTTGTAGGATTGAAGTGGAATTTTTTTCAGTCTATCATATTTTAAATCACTCAGTGTATGTAATTCAGAATTCCCTGGTCAAGGACTTGAACTTGAGTTTGTTGCTGTCTTCAAAAATTATGAGCATTTTGTATTAGCTCTCATACCTTCAGAAGAGCCCTGTGCTGTATTTCGTGATCTTGTGCCTTGGGAACTGTCTAGCTGATGGCTGTGCAAGTCAGCTCTTGTGATTTTTGAAACAGTTGCGTAGTGATTCTAGCTCCTGGTTGCAAGGAAATCGATATTTGAAAAATACTTAGAGTATTTTTTGTTTGTTTTTCATGTAATTAGGCAGGTGTGAATGAAAGCAAGCCAGCAGCTAAGCTTCCTGCTCTTTGTGGATTGCATTTCGAAAAACAGTGTTCTTAGCAGATGTTTAGCTATTGACATAAATTTGGTATGGTCTGTTCATTAGCTAAGTTTAACCTCTTTTTTTTTATTAATTTAGAAAAACACAACTACAGGTGGAATGGTTGCTTAGTTTTCATTAAATTAGAAGTTAAATAATGTGTCAGTAATTCTGAAGGTATGAAGCTTGTAGGGTCTGTAGAGCAAGAACTTTGTTACCACACAAACTAGTTTAGTAGCCATCTGTTAGGATTCCCAGTGGGTACCAATGTACCTGTAAAACTGGGAAAAAGTGCCTAAAGTTAAAAGGAACACTATTCTGAAGCTGATTCCCCAGTGACTTGAAGCAGATTTATTTGCAGTCTTTTTTAAAAAAAATTAGTGCTGGATGCTTGTTTTTTAATGAGATTCCCACATTTTGTTCTAAACAAATAGCAGCCCATCAGGATGTTGTTATATGCTCAAGCCTTGTTGAAGAAAGTGCAGAGAAGGGATTCACCACTGTAGCTTAAAAATGTTTGCTTCAGTGTAGCAGAGAAAAATAATTTCTGAATGTCTGGTGCTGAGTTATCGTCATGTGAAAAGTGAAGTGAAAGAACGAATGTCTGTGCACATTGAGCCTCATGAAATGGTTTTCCATGGCCTTGTGCTCAGGGACTCAGCTGCAGTATTTGTGGATCATTTGTGCATTCCTTGTTTCTCATCAGTTCCAGGGTGTTCTCTCCTCTCCGCAGCGCTCCTGTCCCACCTCTGCGTGTCCCTCCTGCAGGGCAGTAGGCAGTGGTAGCTCTGACTGTGGCTAGCCCAGAATTGGGCAGGTGCTGATCTGTCAGCCATACTTTGGGAAGAAGGAATCGGGCAAAGAGAAGATAGCTACCTATCCAGCGGCTGAACAAGATGCAGGGAGACTGCAACTCAGGGCCCTGGAAGAGATGATCTTCTGCTATACGAGGGGCTGACACTGGTTTCAGCTGCCAGGGTAGCTCATTGCAGGTGTGTCTTTCTGCTGCAGAGAGCTCTGGGCATGTGAATACAGAGCACTGCCACAAAGCCTCTGTCACATGAGCGGTTGCCATGCGTGCCGATTTCTATTCTTGTTAAATTAGATCGGGTGGTGTCTGCCCTTTGTATCTGTTGTCCTTGGCTGGGCTGATCTGGAAGAAAGGGGGTCACAGCCAAAACTGAAAGGAATTATTTTGATTAAAACGACCCTCAGATCTTTGCATGAGAGATTTATTGTCCCTCAAATTAACATGAGATTAAGTGTTTTGTGAGGAGGGGGGCAGTGGTCTAATGAGCTGTTTTGCTTTTTTAATGAGGCAGTTTTACTTAAGAGTGCAGAGTGTTTTGAAGATGCAGTTGTGCAGCTGTGAGGATTCTGGGATTGGTATCATTTAGGCAGGACTGCTGAGGCAAATCCCTTTCATCCCTGTGTTGAAAAGTATGGAAGAATTTTTCAAGACTAGGGCTTAAAGTTAGGGTAAGCTTTTTCATGTTTTCTGATGCTCTTTTTAACTTGCCAGCATTGCACCTTGAATATAGATTTACAGAGGAGGAACAGTGCCGTAAAGAATTTTATGGAGGAATGCTGTTCATGAAGGGAAGTGAGCTGGTATTCACTAAAAAGAGTGAATATTCTCTGCTTTTGAAAACAAGAATCTCAGCAACATTGTTTTCCCTCCTCCAGTTAATGAGCCTTATTTGAAGTGGGTGTATGGATCTGGTGGGCAAAAGGTACATCCATGTATTCTGCAGAGCATCCTTTCTGGGAGGGGGCCTCCCAGTAGTGGCTTGGTTCAACCCAGCTCATCTGGGAGCCTGTTGAGGTCGTGCTAGCCTTGTCCATTCCTGGAAATAATGCAGGAATCACCCTGTTGTGTAATTACCCTTTGGAGCTCTCATACTCATAAGATTGTACTGCATTTTGGATTTAAGCTGTACAGTGCATGTTAGTTTTATATATATAACTATCTGTCTGTGGCTATAAAAACCAAGCATCTGAGCTGGTGTTAAAAAAGCAATGTTAGTGTTCTTTCAGAAGCTTGTACACTGTTACTGTGTGCATCTCAAGCCAGTGACCTTCTAGCACATTAGTGCAGCCTTTAGGAAAATTATTTTCCTGCTACTGAATGGAGATGTTCGGCTTTCAAGGCTTTCAGGAGTGTTTTCTTATGTTATTCATAAAGCAAAATTCAAGAGAAAAAGAAATGTCTCATTTCTCTGTAGTTCTGCCAACCTGCTTTATGCTGTGGGATATGCTGTTTTAATGCCATCGCTGCTGCTCTGTGTAGTTTCAGTAATCAGCTGGTTAAGGGCTGCCTTGAATGCATCAGCTTTCATAGCTCAGATAGTCATCAGTTTGAATGCAATCCTTGTTGGAATTGCTGCTCAGCATATTGTGAAATGTTTCTATATTGGTTGTTTTATCCATATTTTGAAAGGCTTTTAAAAAAGCCGTTGCTTGTCACCCCCACTTTTATAACTGCACCCTGTGCTTTGGGAAAACCTGGAATTTGTTTTGTAGTCAAAGTATTTCCTTTCCCTCCCACATTTTCTGATTGAGTTGCTTTTAGATTAATTTCTCTAAATCAAATATTATGGAGTATTCAGGGTTCTTTTTTTTTTTTTTTAATAGTATAGTTGAAACCATTATCCAAGCATAGAGTGTGGATTTATTACTAAACTGAAGTTCGGGAAGAGGAAGAGCGGGAGTAATACTGATGTAGAAGGCCATGTGGTAACTTGTATTAAGATAAAATTTTCAATCCTGGGGTTTTTTATGCAGAATGGTGGCTTGTTATCTGTGAAGCTTGTTCATTAATGCAGTAAAACTATGAAATATCAAATTTCGCTAAACTACATCCTTTGCCATCCATTACTGGAGGCAAACAGCTTGAGCTGTGCTATTTATATATAGTCTATTTGAGCTCATCGCTTTTTAACCAAACACTTTGTTGTTTGAAACAAAAATTATGCTTGAAAATTTGATAGTGACTTGACCTTTGGACCACAGAATAACACTGATTTTGAAAATGTCTTCTGGTTGATGCATTTTTTTGTTTAGTGCCTGAAAAAAACCCAAAAACCCAAATGCCAGCCCTTGAATGGGTAAGAAGCGTTTAACCTGTGCTTTCTCTTCAAGCATGTAGCTTCTGGTGTTTCCCTGCATGGCCACTGGTGTTTCCCTGCATGGCCACTTAGTTTCCCTTGGTGAAGAGTTGTAAGAGGATAACTCTTCATAATTTCTCTACGGTTGCTAAACTCTTCAAAAATGAAATTAAACAGATAGTTTGTACTTGTTTAGCTATCTCAGTATTTCAATCAGTTGGATCATGGAATTGTAAAACGGTTGCTTGGTACTGCTTATGGTATTTGCATGCTTCCTGTTGGCATTTCTTCAAAATCTTTGGGTTTGGAGTTGTCACTTCTGTTTGGGTTATGTTCTTTTTTCCCTGAAAATACCAAAATAAAAGTAATTTTCAATGAGTTAGCAGTCTGTAAGATTTGGACCGGCACAGCTGGTAAATACTGAAGCTCATTGATTATTTGTCTCTTTGATTTTGGTGAGTTTAGTTGCATCCTGAAGATCAAGCATGTATATGTTCATCTTTGCAGTAAGTGGTAACTCATACCTCTACATATTTTGTTGCAAGCTTGCTGTGAGACTGCGAATTGAGTTGACCTCTCTAGCTAGAAAACAACTGGCATATATTTGCAGTAGCAAGGTGAAATGCAAGTCCACGAACCATTAGAAGTGCAAGTATTCTTAGCAACTGTTGGCAGTTGCTTCTAAAAAAGTCCATTCTTTAGAAGAAAAAGGCTTGCTGGAAGCAGAGTGTGTGTAAATGGGGGCTGACTATGCAAGTGTCAGGCATGCTTGTTTTTAGTGTTTGCTGACATGAGGAGAGTGTGTTGGCCTGGTCACTGGTCTCTGTACAAGAGGCGTGGTGCATTGTGACTCAGGTAATCATTATTTCCCTTCAGTTATTTGACTGCTGATCTTAAGAACCTCTGTTCTCAGTATCCTATTGAAAATGCTAACTTCTGTCCTGTTAGTAGAAACCCCATGCCTCTTGTTCTTGAGTGGTGTCACGGTTAGGAGGTCCCAGTTCTGCCCCACGGCCGCGATGGCTGCGTATGTTGCTATCACGTTAGTAAAGGTTGTGGAAGCTGAAGCAAGGTTGTGAACTCTGTTGTGTCATTCTTGGCAATACCATTAAGTGTGTTTTTAAGAATGTCTTAGAAACAGATGGGGTGGCGGTTGTTTTTGTGTTTTGTTTGTTTTCTTCTCCAGGTGTTTAAAGCATGCTAGCTTTAGAAATAGTTTAAAGGTGTACAAGAAATCATACTTTAAAGGGCCTTTCTGCTTTTCAGTATGCTATGAAACCATCATTGTGTAAAATCACTTATAAATTAGGATCAGACAGGTTAAAACTTGACTGTAAATCTTCCTTGTTTTTCTTTTTGAGAGACAGCATCTGGAGGTTTTTTGTGTCGTTTTTCAATATTTCTTTTTTTTTTCTTTTTAGGAAATATTTCTCTGGCATTTTCTTTATGTGAAAAGTTTGTCTTTCACTGGCAAAACTGTATTACAGTGATTTTGTTAATTGTAGTATTAAAGAAAAAAACAAAGATTTTTTTTTTCTGTGTGGGTATCTTTGATTTTGTTAATATTTTTCATTATTCAGTAAAAGTTTTAAATTAATGTATAATATTTTAACATTCTTCATGATGTGACAACTCAATTCAGCTAATCACAGGGAACTGCCTTATTAACCATATTCCATAGATCATGCAAAATTTATGAACTGAGAAGTGGAAATAAAGTCAATAGTCAGATCATCTATATGCTGTGTTAAACACTCCCCTTCCCACTTTACATCTTTACGAGTTAATTGCCCCTCTAAACCTTCCTCTTAGATTTTCAAGTTTTCCAAATATACTTTTAGCTCAAGGAAGAGGTTTTGTTGTCTAGGATTGGAATATTATCCATCAGAATGACAGTCCTTGCCAACTACTCATCTTTGGATTGTCAGTCTTGCTGGAATTTCATGGATTGTGCATGAGGTCACATGGATTCTCTTTAAAATTTTTTTTCCCCAAAATGTTTTTTCTGATAGAACCACCTCTTAAAAACAACCCCTCTGATTTTCTTGTTTCTCTACTTTGACTGCTGTCAGAGGTAATAATTTGATACATCCTTGTGAATACTATTAATGGTGAAAAAGGGAACTTGAAAAGCTTGACATACTTCTGAAAATGGTTGTGAGCAGATAATTCTTCTGTCATGGTTTCTAAAGAGGAGGATGGTGTAAATGCTTCCCAGAGTGATGCTGTCAGTCATCACACTGTTTATTAATACTGTTTATTATGACCTGGCATTTAATCAAGATTTGTATATAAATGTTCTGTAAAATTATTCCAGATTTGCAAAAGGATAATTATTTTCCATCCCTAAGCACTATTTTCTCCTCCTATTCAGTGCTCCATTTGTGATTTTCCTGAACTTAGATTGGGCCATCATAAGACCTCAAATGTTGCTTAACTGTGAAGAGGAAATCTTTTCAGGTCTCTTAATTGCAAATTCTTGGAGTAGGAGTAGCTGTTTCAGTGCCCAGTTGCTGCTTTCCATGTTGAAGGATAACACTGAACTGTTTTAGCTGTTGTGCCACAGCTCTCTTTAGTTTCACCCCAATATAAAATTAAAAATGCAAAAACAGGATGTGTAAAGTGTTTTAATTAGACTTGCAAAACAAGCCACTTGTATAGCTACTTGCATGTAAACATGAGTTTTGTTTCTGGAGAGAAACCTCACAGGAGTGAGGCAGGTGAAAGATCCTCAGTATCTTGAGCGGAAAGACAAATTACAGTGGTGCAATTTTGCGTGGTTTGCCTCAGAGTTCAGCGCTTTTGCCTCTGAAAGGATAGTGTACCATGGAGGTATAGCATGTGTGCTGAGTATGTTGTGCATGTATGATTGCCTGCAGGACCACCCAGGGTTTCACAGCTGGCAGCTGCTGCATCTTCAGCAGGACTGTATCCAGTTAAAGCCCATATCTGGTTATTTTAACTTGGCTCCAGAATGGTTAAGATATGGAGAAAAACATCTTGCCTTGTTCAGTGTGGTGGAAAGAAGCCACTGGTGCTTAATTTTTCTCTTGCAAATCTGTGAGTTTTGTGATAAACTAAGAAGCCCTAAACCACATTATCTATTCAATTCTATTTTTATGCACTTGTTCAGGTGTCAAAGTGCATCTCATTATCACTAGGGTGGAAAGAGGAATGCATTAAATTGAATGCTTTTGAACACTTGTGTACTAAGTCTAGTGATGGTCAGTTTTTGTTTTTGTTTTTTTTCCTAAGGATATTTGAAAATTTCAAATAAAGCTTTTCCATTACTTTGTATCTTCATTTTTAAAGAGATGTTTTCAAGTTCTCCAGTCTTTCTACACAAGGCATCATTTCCTTCTTGCTATAAGGAAGGTACAGCAAAGCTGATGGGCAAGCTTAAATTTCACAGATCATTTTTACTGAATTTACATTTTACATATTTACATTTACATTTTTACATATTTTACACGCACGGACTTCCTACATGCTCTCACTATACTTTTTATGATAAAGTTGGCATTAAAAAATGGTGACTCAAACATTTAAATTTCCTGTCATTTTCCTAGTTCATCATCTTATTATTCAGTAATACATAATGCTTATTTCATTGGTTGTGTTCACAGACGGTCAAAAGTGTGGCAACATCTTTGTTTTAAGGGGCTATGTACAGGGCAAAATTAGGAATTAAGTGCCTTTTAGAACAGACAGTATGTTAAATTTTAAAATGCTAGAATGATGCCAAGTCATTCAAAATGGGAAAACTCCAAATAGTCCCTGTTGTAATTTTGAAATTAGATTAGAAAATGAATGTCATAAGTCAAGGTAATACTGTATGCCATCTACACTGGGAGAAGGAAGGGCTGGTGCACAGATCTGGAGTGGAACTGTTTCATCAGTTGGATTACAACCTTTAAAGAGGGTTAGAAATATAGGTAAAGTCTCTTGGTGCAGCTGTGGCGTGCAAATGACAACTGTCTTCTGAGGTTTTCAGTGACAACTGTGTTTTCAGATTTTCGTTTTGAAAGCATCCCCACTTTTTTTTTTTTTTATCCCATGGTACCAAAAACAATTCTTACCTGTGGCTGCTGCTGTCTCCTCCCTGTCCCTACCTTGCATCCTCTGCCTTGTTCAGGCTCCAGTGGCTGGTGGGCCATGCCCATCCTTCGCCCAGCAAAGGGCAGCTGGGATGGCCACCTGGGCTCAGACCTGGGGTGCAGCCCAACAGGGGTACAGTGAGCACCTGCTGTGGGTGGGGCAGGGAAGGGGCAGCTGCTCCTGAGAGGGAAGGTGGTGCTGCCAGAATGGATCTGCAGGTTAGGCTGTGCAGTCTCATTTATGAACTGGAAAAGGAAGGGGGAAATGTTGAGTGGGCAGTTAGTTAATTTTGTGGGAGTGAGTTAATTTAGCATGTGAATTACTGGTATGATTGGAGAACTTTTTTTCCTCTTAGTTGACATATGTGAGGCTTGTGAAATTTCACGTGGCCCTAGTGTGGTGAGGAGTTTGAAGAACTTCCAGGAGGTCTGAAGCCCATTCTGACCATGGCCATTGCTTACTCTCATAGTGTTTTGCACTACTCTCATAGTGTCATTTTTATTCATTCATCATCTGTGTTTCTGCTGTGTAGCACTTAAAGCACTGAAGCACAACAATAAACAGTGTTTATTTTTAAGAACATGTTGGTGCAGCTTGCAAAATAAATGCTGTGCCTTGGGAAGTGGGTAATCTACATGTGCCAGCCAAAGACATAGAGCATGAGCTGTCACTGTGAGTCAGCCCGGGCAGCAGATCAGAGAGGCTTCTGCATTTTGTACCACTGAGCACACAGTCCTCTCACAGACTCCTCATGTAAATCACTTTTCACCATGCCTAGCCTGTCTTTGTAGGTTCCTTTTGCCAGCATACTATTTCAGCAAGTCATAGCTGTCCCTGGGGACCAGCTCACATTGTTTCCTGGCATCAGTAAGTGAAAGCTCTGCAGCACAGTCTAACACAGCTGATGTCTCTTCTGTTCTTTTCAAGTAGTCAGTTCAGGATAGTGCGTGGCAGCAGAGGAAACGCATCTCACCTGCTCTGACAACTTAATAGTTTTAGATAATTTATTTTTAAATGTTATCATATTTTGGATGCTAAATTTAGGATTCCTAAGTGTTACTCTTCTGTGTAAAATTCAGTGGCTGAAAGCTAAAACTGGAGTTCCAGAGAGGATGATTGTAAAGCTGCATGTACAGATTAAAATAATAAAATGCTAATTATCACTAGCCCAGCACATGGCCGGTGTTGTAAATGAAAACAGTAAAATTTTGTTGTAATGGCATATTAAATTTTGTACTTTTGCTGTAAGAACAAGAGTCAGCCTCTGTGTCCTCTCAACCTCTCCTGTCACCCCACCGAGCTGCCAACATTTTGAAAAGCAAAATGCTTACTGTGCTTTTGTCCTGTTCCTGTCTTCGTTAAACCTCATCCCATAATTTCATTAACTAAAGGTGCCCCACAGCAAGTAAATGAATGCAAGCTGAAGCAGCCATAATCCCACCTGCCCTCCACTCCTTGCCCTGCCACTGGCAGCGGTGCCAAGAGCTGCCTCAGAGTTGGATTGATGAAACCCAGCACTGTGGTGGCAGTGGGTTGGGTATGCTGTGCAGCCAGCTTGTTCCCCAAGCCAGTGCCCCACTCTTGTGTGACTGCTCTTCCCAGGGCTGGGATGGTTTCTGCCTCTCTGGTTGGCATTCAGGGTAGTTTAAAATGCAAGCATGGGTAGGCAGTGCCTGTAAGAGAAGCATTTGCTGGTGTTCCCTTACTCTCACACTGTCTTATTCCTCTGTCAAGGAAGGCACTGCTGCATATGCATACTCAAATAAATTAGGGGGTTGCTCTAGGTTAAAACTAACAGCTGTTTTTATACCAAGTCTCTGCTCTGGTTAGCCATGTGGCTGCATAAATGTTTGCCTCCAGTACCAGGAAGGGTGTAAGAACATGTGGCCAAGAGTGAGAGGCAGACAAGGCTTGCTTTTGTCTGTGGCTGTGCTAATTTAAAGTGCCTTCAAGTGTTTATTGAGCTGTGGCCTCGCTTGTGGCAGTGTGGGGTATTTTATGTTGTGAAACATCTATAGTGGGATGAAATGCCCAAACCAATGTGTTACTGAGGCAAATAAATGGCATTAAGATCAAAGTGGACTCTGTGCTTGTTGGCTTGTTAAGAAAATTAATTCTGACAGAGGAACAGATTCCTTCCTGAAGAGCATCACTCTGTGGAATTTGGTGGAAACAGCAGAGAGTTTGGAGGACACATATAACGGCATTTGAAAATACTTGAAAAATAATTTGATGTCTCTGTGATTTAATTCCTCAGTGTTTCTTATTCATGGAACTCTCTTGTTAATTGTGTAAACTTTCTTGCCCACACTGAGAAAAGCAAAAAGCAGATGCAGTGTCTTTTAGTGGCTGATAAAAAGTAGGGAAATGCAGAGCACAGGAGCTGAACAGAAGAGAAGAAATTATAGTAATGCACTGAATCAGAAAGTGTTGTGTATTTGAAGTTAAAATGAATGTTTTAAAACACCCTTTTTTGCTTACATGACTCTTAGAGATTTGGTTCTGCCTTTGCTTAGTTAAAAAAGTTTTAATTACATCCAATACTTAGTCACAAACATACAGAAAATAATAGCTTATATATGTAAAATCTTCTCAGGAAACCCACTGGTTAAATTGAGTCTTCAAAAGGCAGTGCTACATGTTAAAATTGAGATTGGTGTTTTGAGATGCATCAGTTATGCTTTATAGGTTATAATATTGAACTGTCTAATGTCTTTATCATTCACTCTTCTCCAAGTAAGGAATGGGAAAGCATTCATTGGTCTAAAAAATTATTTTAAACATGTTTTGATAGTGAGAACAAGTTTAGCAGTCACTAACAGCAGCTGTTCTCGAGGGGGAAAAGTTCTGATTATTTGACTTCCACAACTACAAAGTATAGTTAATATTTTTTTTCTTTTGTGGTTATTGATAACTTAGCACCCACTCCTGCATGTTTAGTATTCTTTAATTTTATTAAATTCCACATTTTCTTCAAATGTCAAAATCCTGTAGATTTGGTATGTTTATGTTGGTCCGAGTCCTGTATTTTGTTGATGTAAAGAACTTGGCTCTAAGAAATTGTTTTCAACCATCTGCATGATTGCATCAGACATCAATGTGCCACGGCATGGGGCTCATATCAGCTCTGTCAGGGGGGTTCATCCAGGCTGAATTCAGAGGTGCCTGCAGAGGAGATGGGTCCCTCTCGTGATGGCAGCAGTCTGCCTTCCTCTGCCGGCTGCTTAGAAGGTGCCCATTTTCTAACACAAGTTTTGGTGAAGAGCTGAACTTTTCCTCTTTGTTGTGAACTTGGTCCCCAGGACATGTGAAATTGGATGCACATCTGCAGCCCCTCCACATGCCAGGTGTGATGTGTGCACACGAGTGAGCTGGTGCTTCTGCAAAGGACTTTATCTATGCTGCAAGTGTAGGAGGCCTGTGCTGTGACAGAGAAGTCTGAAAGAAAGCAGGAGACTTGTTCAGCTGTGTATTGACAACAGAGGTTGTCAGCCCATTCAGGAATAATTGATTAGGGAATTGATGCCTACCTTCTGCAAGTTCTTAGATACTCCACTCTCACAGATTAACAGAAGCAAAAGATTCTGTGGCACTTAATAACTTGGAAATAAACAAAGTGACTACTGTCCTATATATGGTGCTGTAGTAAAAAGAATTGTACTTTTTCTTGGAGAAATTGCTGAGTATTGCAGATTGCTCCCTTGATGCTGGATGTGTCTCTGGAGTTCATCAGTGATGTTTAAAGAAGTGTGGCAGAAATGATGAAGCACCACATTTCATGGAGAGGCTCAAGAACTGCCCTTTTATAGTACCAATACAAGATGATGTGGGTTCATGGTTCTACAAGTTTGACTGGAATTGTGATTTTTAAAATTTTCCAAATAGCTCATGAGTGATGCTACTGCCCTTGGCAGACTGTATATGCCATGGTAATCTTCAGAGTCTTCAGGCATGAAGTGTCTGGCATTTCTGTTATCACTAACCTCAGTGAAATACAATAAAAAGATCTAAAACGTCCATTCAGAATGAGCTACTTTTAAAAATCGACTTCATAGTAAAATGCTGCAGTTCGGCACAACTGTTCTTCCTTCCCCCACCTTTCTAGTATTATTCGATGGCAGGTTTTTAATATGGCTAGAGGACTGTTTTTACTCTGATGTTTTTAAGAAAGCCTGCAACAAAAGGGAGGTTTGAGATTGATGTTTCCATTAAATTGTGTGAAGCAAATTAGAAAGTTTTTTTCTCTAGCCATGGGAAACGAGACATTATTCCAAACTACAAGAGGTAATGTAATTTTTCAGTGATGTGTCTTTAAAAGAAAAGTCCCAAATTTTAAAACTTAAAATATTTTATTTGCATTTTCTCACCTAAATATGTTTAGTTGTTTTGGAGTTCTTCTTTTGCGTTTCTCATCAGAAATCTGTGCCGTGTTCGTCATGCACAGTGCAGGTATTGTTTCATGCTCGAGACAGCTGAACAGCCAGCTAGCGGAGAGAAGTGTTTAAATGAATGTTAGGCATGACCTTTTCTAGTTTTAACTGGAGAAATTTACAGCTTAAATACATTTTGGGTCAAAGAGGAGACACAGGCTTTCCTTTGTCTTTGATTTCCAGCAGCATAGGCTTAAGATGCAGGAAGGTGGGGAAGAATCAAAGACACAGAATCGTGCATTATTGGTATTCCTGGTTTTAAGAAATAGTATTTGTGTGGTGACTGCACTGCAGTAACAGGCGTATTGAAATGAGAAAGAATTAACTTCTGAGCATTATAGTTCTGCAAGGATTTTTATTTTCCTTAAAATGCACTCAGAACAGTGTATCTGCCCATACAGGTGAATGCTACTATGATTTCTTATTCAAAAGGCCACTGTGTCAGTGTATGTGCAGAGAATTTTCAATCTGTGAATGAATAAGTAGTTGCTTACCCCATCATGGGACAGGAAAAGCACAGAACTGGTTAATGGCTCATTGCTTTTGTTTAAGACATAACCTAAAACTGACTGGTGCTTGTACTGATAATTATTTTTGTATCTGCAATATAAAGAGTTTTGAAATGCTAACCCCATGTATCACCATGAATATATTAAATTTTTTTGTTGTTAATATAATAAATTCCATGCATTTTGTAATGTGTGCATTTGCTTGTGAAAAGCCATTTTACTAGAAAAGGAATCCTTTATAGTTAAGTGTTAGCATATAAAGACTAATCAGAAATCTGACATTTGAATGCTTAGTAGCTAATAAACCAAGGCTGTACAGGTTCTGCATAATAAAGCTTTCACTTTTCTTAGGTTTATAACATGCCTTTTGAAAGAAACCAGGATTGTAGTGATATATAAAACATGCAGTTTAGATTACCTCTTTGTAATGTTGAACAGTGGTGTCTTGTGTTAGAAAAACTCTCTTAGACGAGTAATTGATCAGCTGTCATCCAAATGGAAAAAATGTTTGCCATAGGATAGAACAAAGTGTTTTAAAGCAAATTGCATTAATGAAAACATGGCTGAAGAAGAGCTTCACAAATATAAGTTCCAATTTTACTAAGCAGATATTCCAGTTAACTTTTCCAAGGATGTATCATTTTAATTCCAAACTGCTAGCAAGATAAACAGCTGCAGTTTGCATCTCTATCAGTTTATGATTCTGTATATGCTAGCAGTACACATGCAGCTATCCTTTATAACATGCAGCTATCTTTCAGTGTGCTCATATTATAAGAATAGTTTTTGTTAGCAGAAATTAGGTGTGTTTGCAAACAGATTAATCACAGGGATTTGTTCTTTCCACACCACTTCAGTGCATTGGACTTATTTTTTACATTTAAGAATTTTGAAATACAGTTAAATTTCTTAAGTATGTGTGCAGTTTTTGTACCTAAAGCTCAGCTTACCTTTTCGTATTTAGTAGAGGAACTACACATATTGTTGTGTAATATGAAACACTTCTAGCTGTCAAAAAAATTTCTGTCAATAGGAATCATGGTGATGATTGCAAATGTTACTCTAAGAACATTGACATTTCTAAACCAGCACAGAAATTATTACACTTTTTTGTGCTGCATACTGCATGAAATGCATGTCTAGCTGCTGAGTAATTGAATTTACCGTTTGCTCTTTATAATTTAATATTGACAATACACAATTTGTGCTATTGTTTTCCATTTGTTAAACAAATTAGTTTTCGTACTGTTACTGCTGTTTGAAATTAATACTCAAATGTTAGGTAGAAGGCTCCAGATTGGAGTCACAGCAAATTCTGAAAAATTGAGTATGTTCTCCAAAAAGGAGTAAATTGCAGGATTAAAGTAGCAGTACAGTAGAAAACAACATATTAGCAGTTTGGTAATGGTAAGAGCTATATTTAATATTTTATTTAGTATTTTATTTGCTGTCCATTGGCTTTCTACTTCTTTTTCATTGTGTTGTGAGTACAGTAACTCAGTAAAACCAATGTGCTCTTGTTTTATTGTTAGGTTTCTCTGTCCTTTTCAGCACTTGTTTCCTTTTGTACTGAGGTGTTGAGTAAATATGAAATAGCAGGGACACTTCCTGTACTGTCCATGCTATTTTTTAAGTCATTATGGATTGGTTTCCATCTCATGGAGGAAGTTGTAGCAGCTCTCTGGTCACCTGTGATGATAAACTAAGCAAAAGGCAGTGGTAGTTGAGAGGTATTTTGTCACCATTGCTGTGTCATTTGCATGTAAGTTACTCCAGTTACCTGGAGTTTTCTCACAGTGTGGTTGGTATGGTGTGATGTGAGGCTTTGAAAATGAACGTGGGAGCTGATTTCTTTCTGTTCTTTTGTAGGTGACGGGTGTGGACACACTGTGCTGGGCCCTGAGAGCGGGACCCTGGCCTCCATAAACTACCCCCGGACCTCCCCCAACAGTACAGTTTGTGAGTGGGAAATCCGTGTGAAGCCTGGGCAGCGAGTTCAGCTAAAGTTCGGTGATTTTGATATTGATGACTCAGATTCCTGTCATTCCAGTTACCTGAGAGTTCATAATGGCATTGGCCCCAACAGGACAGAGATCGGTAGGAGCTTTAATTGTCACTGTTTGAGAACTGTTGTCTTGTGTAGAACTCAGGTGTACTGCTGGTACTTGCACTACTTCTTAACAACAGCTGCATCATAAATGCAACACAGAACCTGTAATAATCTGTGATTCTCGAGACTCTCAAAGGAAGCTCCAGGACAATGTGGGGTTTTTTCCTCTTGACATTTCCTAGTAGCTTGCAAACTTCTTGCAAGCAGTGAAGAGGGACATGTAAAACTAGAAACATCTTCATTTAAAAAAAAAGGTGTAAATATCTATCTATCTATCTATCTAATCTATCTATCTATCTATCCTACCTGAAATGCTTTTCTTTTTATATGGATTTACTCCGATTTGAGCTGTTTATCTTGGTGGTGTTAAAGGATGACAGGCTTCAAAAGGTGTATAGTACAAATATCCTCCGTCCTCTGATAATGTTCTTAGTTTTTGTTCTCTTCAGGAGAATTTCATGACTAGAAGTCAGTGGGTTTTTTTTCAAATCGCAGTGTGGTGTTATCACGTACACCAAGGTATATGTAGGGAGTTTAGACTCTTGCAGTTACTTTGCATTAAACTCAAAATGAATTGTCATTCTTTTTCTAAAAATTGGCTGTTATTATGCAGGTGAACTTTATTTTCTTTTCTAAAGCTTTAATTTGGAGAGAGAAAAAAATATTTACTTCACTGAGACTGTTTTTGTGCAATTCAAATTCTGATCCCACTAAATTGAGTCTTTTTCTAAAGAGGCTAGTGGAGTGTTAGGTTTATTAACCTTGTTTTCCAACTGTTACCTAGGTAAGTGTGTGTGAAAATAAGTATGTGCTTGGAGCTGTTGAGCCAGACTTGGTCTAAAATAGGAAAAACTGAATACCTTAAATGGCAAGGAACGTCAAGTTCTGATAAGTCTATTACTCACTTTTACAAGGGACTTAACGGATTTGAGTAAATTCCTGCTTCATTTGTTTCCCTTGCTTTTCAGCTGTGCCCTGCTGGGGTAGCAGCACAGTATGTTGAAGAAATGTGTGGGTTGTTCTACTCTTAATAAATTAAATCACAGGACAAACAGTGATGTTAACAGTGGCAAATACAGATGAGGCAGGGTTTGGGTTTTTTTTCATGTTTGAAGCAACAGACACTGGAGAGATTAAACAGTGACTTGAATTTTCTTGGGAGAAATCTGCACTTATCCTAAGTTTTTCATTCAAGACTACTGACATGGTCTAATGTTAAAATATTTGTTTTACATAAAATCTGAAATTCAGTCACACCTGTTTTAACCTAAAATTACTTAAACGTTGGCTGGTTAGATTAAAAAATAAATTGTTAGTGGGCTCATTGATAAACAGAGAGGGTTTCTAATGATGCTTTTAAGGGCTAGTAGTTATTCCAAGCATGTTGAGTACTTATCAAGAAATCAAAAGAAGATTAAAATGCTCAATGTTAGGTTTGTCTCTGGAGTAAGTAAGATCTAGAGGAGTTTATAAGATTTCAATACAGTCAAATCACTATGCATCTGTAGTCAGATGTATTTATTTAAGACATGGGAGTTCCTTCTCCTGCTATATTGTTGCTGTACAAAAGCACTTGGGATCCTTCAGTGCAGAAGTACAGACAAAATAGGAATGCTGCATCTTCTGCACACACAGCTGACAGAGGTGTTACTGCAGTCATGCATTGTCCATTCCTAGTGCTTGCTTTTTAGAAGATTGTCAAAAATCAGGCAAGAGGCCAGGGAAGAGTTAGAAAAATTATTTATAGTCTCAAAAGGATGCCTTGCCATGAATCATAAGGTGCATCACTCTACAGTTTGTCAAAGGCCATATATCCATAGGGCAACCAGCACTGGAGAGTTTATCCAAGCTGGATTTAAATGGCTTGCACTGTGTGTTTGCCTGAAGAAGAGGATAAATGGTGTTTTGAGAGGAGTCTTATGATGGTCACTCATGTAACAAGAACCAGTGGCTGAAAACAAAACTTAAAAACTTTTCTGGTTTTTATTAGAAGATATCCTTGCTTTGTTAAAAAAAAAACAAACCTGAATACGCAACATCTAAAAAGCTCTGAATAATGATAGGAATTTGTATTTTAACTTTCAGATTTTTAAAAATTATTTTGTTAGTGTTTGGAAGTGCAGTTCACTTTTTAAAGGAAATTGACATACATATTATATTTATTTTGTATTATATTTGTTAAGAACTATTCCTGCAGGACCATGTTACTCCACTTCCTCTACATTAGAATGGTAATTTGCCTTTATTTGAGAAAGGAGTATTGCCTATTTTTCTGCTATTTTACACTATGATAACATACTCACTATGAGGAAAGCAAGTGGAATGATGAGCTGAAACAGAGGCAGTGTCATTTACTGCTGGTGATTATCCACTTTGCTTATCCACTGCTGAATCTTAAATAGGGTTATAGATGGTTTCTACAATATTGAATGATCATGGTAGATATCGCCGGCCAGGGGGCTGTATACAAGCACGAACAGGACGGGACTGCTCGGAATGCGTCTTGAGCCGTTTATTTTCCAGCATCAGTCTCATTACAAGGTCATGGCAATGGAAAGATGCCACCAGCTCACATCCCAGACAGCAGACAGGGAACTTAATGTTACAGCCTAATTTATAAGTTTTCTAACCAATCATACAAAGCAAAAGCATTTTGACAGCAGTTCCAACCAATCGCTATAAGCACACGTACCTTCAGTTAAAACAATACTTGCTTATTTCGAATACAATACCTGTTTGTAAGCCTTAAAACACAATGCACAGAGTTCTATTATTAAGCTTGGAACTTCTTTATATCTGCTAGTAATACTTTTCTGCAGCTTAGGAAGTTATTCTAGACAAGCATTACTACAGAACCATTGTTCTAATTGTCCATCCTCTTATACTTTTTATATAACTTTTCTGCTGACTTATTTTATGGCTACTGCTTAGCTTTAATCACAGTTCTACTGTCTCTGAGGCCTGCCTTTTGCAGCTTTCCCAAAAACCCTCTAAATTTTATGGATTCCCACAGTAGATCTACCTGATCGTGGTAGAACAGAAGATTATTTTTTTCTTAAGGAGTTAATGAACTGGTCAGTATCTTTACTAAAGTTTCTAGTTAGTAGGACTGGAGAATTCCATATTGTCTGTGGCCTGTTTAACAGCCATTCATCCATTAATGTGACTTGGTATCAGTTCTAGAACTTCATAGGCCAAATACTGTCAATATCTGTGGACTCCAGCAGTTGACATGGTGTTATTTTTGTTCATTTTGTATGGCAAGAGAAGTACTTAGGTACAGAAGCTTTGCTATATTTTTTTAGGTGTGACAGAATAGGAGGTGAACTAACTGGTAATATATCTTAATGGTGCTTACCCTATGATATGATATGTGTATGATACTGCTGAAATGCACTGAAGTGCCTGCTGCTGTCCAGAATTAGGGAAAGTATGTGGCAGAAACCATGGAAGAGTCTATGAAGAAAAAGTGCTCCAGCAGCTTTGGGAAAAGGAGGGGTTTTTTTCTCATTTGCTTCTGTAGATGGTTCTCATTGTCCTAACTGGATCCTTTTCCTTGTGAGATTCCTCGTGTTCTTTGCAGCTCTGACTGTGGAGGTTATGCATGGCTAGAGGTGAATGGGATAAAGTCACATTTTTCTGCAGGTATTGGAGTATGAGAGACCTTTGAGAGTGACAAAACAAATGTGGAACTCACAGTCTACCATTTGCTTTAAATGGTCACTAAGCACATTATTTAGTGTCATGCTCATGTATTTGCTTTTGAATATATACCAGAACTAATGTGAGCCTACACTGCAGATGACATAAGAGGCTGGAAATGGAATAAAATGCTTATTACATGTGTTGTTTTGGGTCACTGTTTGTTCTTCTCCTTTTCTCCACAGGAAAATACTGTGGGTTTGGCTTTCAAATGGATGGTGTAATTACTTCAAAAAGTAATGAAGTCACAGTACAGTTCATGAGTGGAATTCACACTTCTGGACGTGGATTTCTTGCAGCTTATTCAACCACTGACAAAACAGGTATTTATAATTATTTAGTAATTTTTCTCTGCTCACAGAATTGGAGCTGTCTAGTAAAAACACAGAACCAATTAATTTACTCCCACATTCTTACAAATTAACTTCTAAAAATTTAGTACACTTTTCATGATACTTCTGTGTAGGAAATCTGACTGCCTACCTAGAAGTTGCTGTAGTTTAAAGAAATAGTATCAAAGCTTACCTTGAATAGTAGAGTAAAAATGTCAGTTGTCTGTTATAAATTAAAGAACTGCTTCAGATTCAGGATAAAATGCATTTTTTCAGGCAGTACTCAAGGTGGCAAATAGCTAACAAGTTTTCTTATCAAACTGTATTTATTTTACACAGACTAACCTCATGAAAATTTATATTTCAGTAGCAGCATCCTGTACTCCCTTAGCTCTTTAATGATGTAATCTGTGGACTAGTTTTTTGTCTTGGTTTTTTTTTTCTCCTGGTTTTGGTTCTTTTAAGCCTATGAAAGAGGTTGCTGTATTTGTTTTACGTCTTCTCCCACTCATTGTAAAGGTGGGTGAATACATGTGGTCTGCGAGGAAACGAAGGAGCAGCAGCAACTGCCTCAAAAGGCAAAAACCCTATCTGGAAGTTATTTTAAAAAGAACAGATAAAGAGTTTCAGTTTTTAATTTTGTAGGGTTTTTGATGCTTTCCTCTCTGTATTTTGGACTGTATGTGTTGATACACAGCAGACACAAACACAAAATTTGTAGTATCAGTCATGGATGCCAATAACATAGCATTCTAACATTGGTTCTCTGTGGTACTTGTGTTCAACGCTGCAGAACCATTAAATGATGAAAACACAGTCCTGTTTAGCTTATTAATTTAATTTTGTGAAAGGAGCATGTGTTTCTGTCTCTGATTTATCTCTGAAATAAGCTATAAATTAAAATAAGGCTGCACAGAAAAGGAATTTTTGTACTATTATCTTGTGTCATATTCTCAATAGATTTCCCAGTTACTCAGACAAATTAGCAAGGTTCTACTGTAATACAAAATCTGTTGGAAGAAAATTTAGTAGGAATGTGGTTTTTTCGTTCTGAGACTTTTGGTTAAGCCTCAAAGGCTCAAATGTATGTATTCGTGCACTTTAAAAAGCATATTCAAGCTTGTTGTCTTTATCATCCTTTTGACCTAACATTTTTTCTTTCCAGACTTAATTACCTGTTTAGACAATGCAAGTCACTTTTCCGAACCAGAATTCAAGTAAGACTGATTTTTACCTGTTTCCCTCCCAGTCTCTTTAATGAAATAATTTTAGTGTTTCTACTTTGCTTTGTTACATTTTCTGACACAGCTTAAAAATTGGCCATCCAGAGAATTTGAGACACAAACTAATTAGGGTTAGAGCTGAAGAATTTTGACATTTGCACTCCTCCTTCCTCCTCCTGTCTCTCCCATTTGTGTTATTTACATGCAGTATACAGTAGAACCTCGTTAATTTGCACTAACACATAGGAGCTAGTATTTCTATTTTCATAGAAAGAATCTTGCTTTTATAAATTTATTGTAGCAGGTACACAACTTAATTACTGAAATTTGTATTACAGTTACCTCAGGAGCACTAAATGATGAAATGTGGTAGAAATTGCAAACCCATTTCACAATTTGGTGCTCAATAATGAGGTTCTGTGGAGACACAGAATGCTGTACATTGTGAAGGGGAAAATGTGTAATTTCCCTGTTATCTTCTTCTCTATTTCCATGTAAAGCAAGGCCAGTGTTTAAAGGTGCAGATTATTGTGAAGTATCTAAGCTTAGTTTTTGGAGAACTTGAGCCATGGCAATATGAAACATTTCAAAGTGCAATCTTTGCATTTCTCCTTCATTTTCCTGGGTTCCAAAGCAGGGCTCTAGTTGCAGGTTCTGGCCTCAGTCAACATGTGACAAAGTCTCTGAATCCCCTGTTTGCATGGAACCTACAGCATTGCTTCAGCTGTTGCTGAACTGTGGTGAAAATGTTGATGAGTTGACTCCACTTCACTTCTACCTCTTGAAGATGTAATAATTTTCACGTCTGCGGTATGAAATGGCCTTAGAACATAAACACAGGCTTGCTTCAGAGGTGCTGGTGTCTTGCCTCTTGCTTTTTATGAGCTAGTGGTAATTTGGCTAGTTTTTTATGATCAAAGCATTGCCAAAAGCTGTTACAAAATAGCATTACTTTTCAGATGCTTTATTTAAGGGTGCACAACAAATAGATATGCAAGTCTCTAGTTCATAAAATAAAATTAATTAGTATTGTTATTTATATGACTTTGATTTTACTGGAGCCACGTAGTATTCATATTATAAAATGCTGGCTTTATTAGTTCATCATATTGAAACTGGAACTGTACTTTCAGCTGAGACTTACTTTAAAATTATTTCAAATGTCTGTTTTGTTGTGTACTTGTGAGTATTTTTGGTCTGATTTGATAGGTCTTCAATTAGGAAAAATCATTACATAGTGATACATGAATAGCAGAGTGTTGTAAATCAAAAACATAACTTTTTTGTAACAGTAAGAGAGTTGTAGGTGCGTGCATATCCTGACTTGATATTTTGTTCTTTTTCAGTAAGTATTGTCCAGCTGGATGTGTGATTCCTTTTGCTGATATTTCAGGCACTATTCCTCATGGATACAGGGATGTAAGTAAAAATACCTTGGGCTCAAGTGAATTTTTGTAAATCACATGATGGATAATGCAAGTCAGTGGTAGTTGTTAGCATTAGTTGTGCTTCCAGTATGCTGGGATTTGTACCTCCTAAAAATGAATAATATGGTACTCATTTTTTAGCACTGGTACTAAATGACAGGTGCTTCATATGTTGTCATCTCCAAGAAATAAAGTAGTGTAGTGGAATCTCAAATACCTTCCTGCAGAGAAGGGTGGATCAATCAAAAAAGTGGAGTTTTTTCCTACTTCCTGTTTTCTTTAGTTTATTTTCTCAGGCTGGGAAATTGAGACTGATAAAGAAAGAACCAGTTATTTCAATAATATCCTCTTGTTTTTGACAATGTAATGCCTCTTTCAGCAGTGTCTTAGTGGTTATCTTAATTTTTGTTATACTTGAGAAATGAAATATTGGTTATGCTCAGCAGCTATAAAGTAATTTGCAAAACAAATTTAATACTGTAACAATAGTTCTATAAATTGGTAATGAGCATCTTTAATAATATATTGTTTACTTAAAACACTGCAAAACCCTATACAGTATTTTTCTAATGTAAGCCTTTGCAGGTCAATTAATGAACTGGCCATAGGATGGGAGGATGTTTGCTTTGTTTCTTTTCAAGTGATTATAATTTTGCTATCAGTCTATTAAAAATTGCATTAAATCCCTAGTTTTTATATTAAAATACTCTTTTAACTCCTTATATCTAGCACCAGGTAGATCAGAGGTAAGACAATGTAAAAATGTTAGTAACCAAAGATTTTAGCATTAAATATGAACTTAAAATGTGCCTGGTTTTTTTTTCCCCAAATATTTGTAAATCCTAGGCTACTTGCTTAAACAATCACCCCCATGCTAAGGAAACTTAAGGGAATAAATGCCCTGTGACTTTCTTTTTGTATACATTATCACTCAAAAAGGCAGAGAATTTCCCATAAGTCAGGCTGTGTGGAAAAAAATGAAATTTTCCAGCACTTCAGACCAAGTTTCAGGTTGAGGTTTATCATGCATCTCTTTCAAATGTACAGGAATTGTTTGCTGCTTTAAAAAATACCCCAAATCTTGATTCTTTTCTGTGTGACCTTAATGTTCAAAGTCCTTGAGGGCTCGGAGCTCTTGCTGCTGACATCTGGTGAGCAGGGAAGAGAGAGCTGCATCTCCTGCAGAATCCCATGCTCTTACTTTAATGAAGAGGGGAACTGTGTTGATCTCAGACCTGTTGGATGTGAGATTACTGTGTGCAGTGAGTGCTGCTCACTGTGGCACCTGTAGCCTGCAAGCCAGGGAAGTGTCACCGTGACATTTGTCAGTAGATTCTGTCATGCAAGGAGGAAAGGCAAGAACATGATACCCTGCAAAAACATCTTTTATTAGTGAGCTCAACTGACTTGTACCTTGTACAATAGGTAATTGACTTGTTTAGGATGAGTTGTATGCATGTATTACTGTGGCTTTATGTGGATCAGAGTGTTGGATGGTTAAACCATGTTTATGGTTAAAGTTACACAAGTTATGAAAATACAACCCCTTGGCTAAAAGCTACAAAATCTGCAGTGCATCATCCCTTAATTGTGAGAAAATAAACAAACATACTTTTAATGTGCTTTCTATTAAAAGGTTTTCTATATATTTACGTGTTCTGTTGTCTAATGTAATTTATGATAGGCTGAGCCTGGCTGTCTGGCTTTTTCAGACTGATTCACCTGGGTGTTGGTTACACTCTAAATACATCTGGGTGAGGACGCAGTGAAATGTAGAGCCTTCTTATGTTTTTATAAATTCAATAATAAAGATTAATGGTTTCTATATAAACAAGATAACAGTTAACTAAGAATAGTATTTTAATTTAATAATAACAAAAACTGTAACTGGACAGTGTTGCATTTACAATGTGTGGTGTTTAATTTATTCACTTACTAGTATGAAATTTTTCTTTCCCTCCCTTCTTCAAGTCATCATCACTTTGTATGGCTGGTGTTCATGCAGGCGTCGTGTCAAATACTCTGGGTGGTCAAATTAATGTTGTAATCAGCAAAGGCATTCCATACTATGAAGGCTCCTTGGCTAACAATGTCACCTCAAAAGTGTAAGTGTATTTCCTATAATTTCCTTATCTTCAGCACCTTAGGTCTCATTGTGGGAATAATTTCAGCTCGTGGAGCTATATGTTCCCTGGACAGGTTCTCTTCTCTAAGTTTCTCAGACCTTTGCTGTAGTGTAAATGTTTTACCAAATACCTTTAATCTCTAGACCAGAAATTCTCATTTTCCAAATTCTGCAAGGAGTTCTTACCTTCTTGGCCAAAAATTCCTACTGGTCTGTGGAAAAACATTAATTTAATGTCAGTTTTTCAGTTTCAGGGAAAGAGCGTGGCTTGTCATTGTATCTTAAGTCCCACAAATGAAAGCAATCACAGGAGATTGATTTGTGTTGCTATGATTAGCTTAATTTGAAAAGAAAGCAATTTAATGAAGTCTTGCATTTGGGTAGATGTTTGTTTGAAAGTCTTTAACCTAGTATCTCTGGACTTGGTTTCATTTGAGAAGGTGCTTGTACTGAAAGCACTGCAGCTTGCTGGCAGGATGTGTTAATCATTAAGTGCTTGTTCAGGCAGATGTGCGTAGGTTTCAGTGGCAAGCAGTCAGACAAGAAAAAGAAATTGACAGTTTGTTTCAATTCTCACTGAGTACTGCAAAATATCATCTTTCCTTCTCTGCAGGGGACCCTTGTCTACAAGTCTCTTCACCTTTAAGACGAGTGGTAAGTGTTATCACATGTATTACATGTTCCTACTTTCATATAAACTTTGCGAATAGAAATAAGTGTGCAGGTATTTGATCTCATTTGTGAGACCTTTTTTAGTGCATTCCTCAGTAATGTATATTTTTAAATTGTTTTACATCTCAATTTGATAATTAGTCATCACTACATTTATAGGTACAGTGATGTTTCAAGTAAGCCTTGCTGATCTGCAGGAAGATTTTTTTCAGGCTAATTAAATAAATCAGCTGTAGTTTTTTAAGTGGAAGCAAGTTTTCTGTAAGTCACTTTAAATGCCATCTTTGAGTGGATATTGGAAATAATGTGAAGACAGTGGCCTTTCCTTAGTTTCTTTAACTGTTTTAATAACAATGCAAAAACCATAAAACCATCACGTCTATTTTTCATAAAAATAAAGTTTAAAAAAAGAAAGGTGGAAAATCATTTGCATACTTCTCAAAAGTAAATAAATACTTTTGCTAATACATAAATAAAAGGCACAGTGAATGGGGATATAAAGACTGGATGGGCAGAATTGTTTGGTGATACAAATGTGTAAATAAGCAAAAATTAGAAAAGATAGTGCACATATTATTAAAATTATTTCTCTCTCAGATGTCTGCAAGAGCTGAGAGAAGGAATTACATGTCTGGTGTCCTTATGCATAAAGAATATTAAACACAGTGATCCAGGCAGTGTTTGCTGGGTTTTTTTGTCTTTCAGAATGTGATCTGATAGTGTGTATGAAAGTAATTAAATGGCTTGGAAATTGGAAGAGATAGGACAAAACTGTTGGAATCTAGGACACAGAGAATGTTTCTCTGCCTGTTTTAGGAGGCTCTGACCCTCAGCAGAACACTGCTTTTAACCTTTGTCCCTGGAGAAAGTTGCCAAGGCTATGGGGTGAGTTAGAGCACATAGGTAGTAGTGGTAGTTTATCACAGGGTGAAGAATTTAGGGTTTTAAGGTTTTAATATGAGAGTGAATAGGAGACAAGATGGAGGATTTTGGGTGTTGTCCCTTCTTCCTTCTTGTCCCTCTTCGGCTCCATTTTCTGTAGTACTGGTGGCAGAAAGTTATTGGTTAGAGCACACAGTAATGTGGAAGTTACGTACATAGATTAGTAGAAGTTATTGGTAGAAAAGTAAAAACAAAGTACGTGTTAGAAAGTAATTGGACTAAACAGCTTTAAAAGGCCTTGGTTTTGGGTGTTTGGGGTCCATTTTGTGCCTTGCTTCTCGCATGCTAAGTCTAGTGTGCAGACGGCATGCTGAACTTAAGAATAAACAAAAACCAGAAGACCGAGAAATAGAGTTCTGCACGTTCTTCTCCTGAGTTGGAAAAGAACTCAGCAGGGGAACTCCCTTCAAAGGGCCCAGAGGGTTGGGTTCCCACTCTTGCTGGGACCACCAAAAATCCAGCACAAAATGCTGATTTAGACTTTGTGGACTTAGTGACATGTGAGAAATTATTGAATAAGCTAGAGACAAGATGCAGGTCTTGATTAAAATGTCTGTAGTTGGGTTGCCTAGGAGTTAGGTGAGGGAAAAAAAACGCCTTAATATGCTCAAATGAGGTTTGTCAGACAGTGGTGAAGGTCCCAGTGTGTTCCTCCTGTTGTAGTTGGTTTCATGACTTGGTATGAAGTAGAGGAGTGTGTTATTAATGCTAGAGGTGTGGTCTGTGCAGAGGAAGATGAGACCTATATAGGAAGAACTGCCTGACTTTGAGACTTGATAGAAATTACCTGAAGCATCACAGAGCAGAGAGTGGAATATAGCAGGTATTTAGAGGCATTTCTGCTTCTAAGTGGCAGCATGTTAGATGGAAAATGACAGATGAGGGAAAGGTTTCCCTTGGTAAAGTGATCCTGTTCTGGGGCAGGTGACGTACAGAGACAGTAAAGTATTAATGCCATCTCACAGGACATGAGCAAGACTTTCTCTGGGATCCAGTCACACGTGGGCTCTGCCACCTGTGCCTCCCTTGAGGGATGAGTGCCCACCTTGGTGCAGAGGGGGCTGCGGGAGATGGGGAGTTCCCAGGAGGGAAACTAGGCTGGGTTGTTCAGCCTGCCTGACTGAAGGCAAAGATTGCTCTCTGCTGATACTTCTGGGGACTGTGCATGTGAGAGGGGAAAACCGCTGGTATTACAGAACAAGAAATTTAGGCCTGAATTTAGGAGATGATTTTCAGCCACCAGCAGAGAGCAACATGGGAAGGAACATTTAACAAGAATGGTGACTGGAAAAATGTAACTAATTTCAAGGATGTGTTTGAGCTCAAGGCCAGGATTATGACATGACTTCCTACATGCTTTGGTTTTCTTCAAATTAACACTGTGATGCTGGGGGTGGTTTAAAAACCCAAGAAGTTACACAGACACAAAAAAGGAACAAACAAAACCAGTAGCCTGTTTCCCATTCCTGAATCAACCAGAGATACTCTTAGACCGTGAAGGTTCCCCAGTGCTTCTTGTTGAGTGCTCTATGTGACTGGCGACTGAGAGAATATCTACTATACTCTTGGAACAGGCATAAATCATAGCATTCTCGTGACTAGTTTGGTTCTAGCATCCCTGTTAGAGAGCAAAAGATAGTGTGTTTTGTTGGTATTGTTGTTATGGAATAAATTTAGATGGCAGTTTAATATTTGCATGTAAAGTCTTAAAATCCAAGCAGCATAACTTCAGTTCTCATTTTCAGTCCTCACCTTTTCTGTTGTTCAGGTTGCTATGGGACTCTGGGGATGGAATCTGGGGTGATTCCTGATTCCCACATCACATCATCATCTATTCTTGAATGGCCTAACCAAACAGGGCAAGTAAACATTTGGAAACCTGAAAATGCCAGACTAAAAAGGATTGGACCTCCTTGGGCTGCTTTTATCAGTGATGAACATCAGTGGTTGCAGATTGACTTGAATAAAGAAAAGAAAATAACAGGTAAGTGAATCTGATGTGGCTTCTCAGCAGCATTCAAAAGGTTTTGTTACTGATATCCTTTTTTCCAGTGCTGGGCCTTAGATAAAGCTCAGGTGGCACTTAATTACCATTACACTTAATTTGCTGCTATGTCCTAGCTAATACACTGAGGAGCCTGGAGCTCAAGAGGTGTAGTTTTGTAGTAGAAGACATCTCTTCCATCAGAATTTGTTGAAGTGTTTCCTGTGGTTTTGTTGGATCCTTGATGCTTCCCTTTTCCTGCTTATTGTCTCCTTGGAGGTGCAGATCAAAATGCAGTCAGCTCAGCTCACTGGTACCTCTGATGCAGATGTACTGACGTGTGTTCCGAGGTTTTCCCTAGTGCCCGTCATGGCCGCACAAATCCAGCAGCAGGGAAAGGAGCATTTCCAGTGGAGTGTGAGGAAGCAGCAGACACAGGAGAACACCTGGCAGCCTCCCCTTCACCTCCTTGCCTCAGGTGGGGCTTGAGCCCACAACTGGGGACTGCAGCCCCCCCCAGCAGTCTCTGCTGGGCCTTGCTTCAGCAAATAGGCCAAGCAGTGCGGGCTTAGCCAGCCATGCTCTGGGCTTGGTCCCGCTCCTTCACACAGGGAGTGATTTTAGCAGCTGTGTTGATTTGGAGACATAGCTGGAGGGGCTGTTTCCTAGGCTGCTCTGGATGGTTTGTTTTCTCTTCTGAGATGAGCAGCCAGCTCATGCTTACCAATTCCTGTTGTCCACAGCATTGCCCGTTACAAGTAGCGAAGCACTGAGGCGTTGGCATTTTGGGTTTAATCTTCATGAGGTGTTGGCATTTTGGGTTTAATCTCCAGGGTAGCTGTGCAGCTGTTGTACCTTTAGTGCCAGTGTTAGTGTTTTCTGGTTTAAATGTTCAGAGGTGATTTGCTGTTGTTAATGGGCATGTTTGTCATCTGATGTAAATCAAATTTAAATTGGATTTAGGTGGAGTGCTTCATAGAGTCCAGGGCTTTAAGGCTATTGTGAAACGTGTTCCGCTGATCAGTTTGTTTGTCTCTTTCCAAAATGCCTGAGTTGGTCTCTGTAACCTCAGCTGCACACCCTTCTGTCAGCATGGCTTGCTGTCATTGAGCAACTTGGATTTACCAGTGGCCTTTGTTATTACCTCCCTGGGGACTCTTTAGATTTTGCATTACTCCTCTAATTCCTGTGCTAATAAGCTTTTCCAGAACAGCTTTGCTGTGCAAGTTGTGCTGTAGTGTTGGCTGTAGGAAGCTGCAGTTCTTTCAGTGGTGCCTTTAGGTTGGCAGTGCAAGAGCAGGGAAGAGCTGTGCCAGCAGCTGGAGACAGGAGTGGGCTGTGGTCAAATGAAGGGGCTGTTTCCATCAAGAAATGGGGGGAAGGGCTTAGCAAGGTTATGAAAATTCAATTACAAAGAAAGTAAAATGAATTAACTAAGTTTCAGTCACTGTTGAAGCTTCAGACCCTGGCACTTTGGATAAACTTCTTGGAAGTTAACTGGACCAGTTAAGGCTCTCCACTATGCAACTCTGGATTCAAAAACTGCTGATATGTTAATTTTTACAAAGTGGTACCATTTTTTTGTCCTAACTGGGCTCCTCAAATTTCACAGGTATTATAACTACTGGATCAACTTTAGCAGAGCACTACTATTATGTCTCAGCCTACAGAATTTTATACAGTGATGATGCACAGAAGTGGACAGTGTACAGAGAGCCTGGCATGGGTAAAGATAAGGTAAAAATACCACATGCTTTCTAGGTATGTTCTGGAGTGGAGATCTCACAATTATAAATACAAGTCATTTTGGTGTGGTGAGGAATCATTAAATAACTTCCATTTTCAGTGTTACTTTGAATTGTAAACAGCAGATAAGCAGAAGAAAATATGACAATATGCAAAAGTCTGAGGATTTGAACAGTTTTAAAATTCAGATGTTATTTTTATTACTGTTTGGGGTGGGAATATTCTGTACAAGAAACTTCTGTTGCCAGTGGTAGGCTGTCTGGTACTGCATCTCTTTAACAATAATTCTATTTCTTTTAAAATAGGTTATATGTATTAAAATCAAGCTTTACTTTCTTTTCTTTTTGTGGTTACAGAATAATGTTACAGGAGGTATAATTTTTCATTTTTTCTGTCAATCTTTATTTTTAACCAAATACTGTCAAGTTTCTTATATAAGAGAACAGCCCTTGCAGAGGGGGTATGTTCAGATTGCGAATGTTTTGCCACACAGGAAAAGTCCCTAATGTTAGCAACAAGATAATCTTATTTTCCCCATATTTACAGCTCTGCAGTATTTAATAGACAGTAAAAATGAGAAAATTCATGTCTTCCCAGTGGTTTGGATCAGATTTTCTTAAAGAAATTACAAGATTCTGAGTAATGTGACTGGAGCTTCATTTTCCTTCTTTTCCTTAAAATCCTTGGATGTAATTTCCCTTAGTTCTATAGGCCTGTGTTATTATTTACATGTAAATATGGTATTACATACTGTAACTACTAGTCTGGTAGTTTTGTAGAAACAGGCTTTAAGGATGGTCACTTTGGCTGTCCTTGGTCTTCTCTTTACTCTGGATTAAGAATATTTCAAGGTAGGATGTAGCATCCTGTTGATGAAGTAATGGACCGAAGTTGTTAAATTAAGAGATTTTTGAACACTGAACATAACTGCAGTAGAAAACTCTTGGAAGAGAGGAGGAGAATTTACTGTTGTGTCTGAGCCTACATATGAACTAAAGTGACACTTGGTCTGAAGTACTCAAGAAAAAAAGGAAGAAAGCTGCATATTTTGCTATTTTTGAGTGCCCTCTTCTGGCCATAAAATAAGATCTCAGTTAGCAAGCTGCCTAGATTTAGGTTTCAGTGTTAGTTTGATAATTTTCTTGTAAAACCTTTACAGCTATTGCCTTGAATTTGAGCACATTGTTCCTCTTGCATGCTCATGAAATGAAACAAATTGTGGAGCCTGAAATTACAGGCAACAGATCTTTCTTTGCACTCTGTGTGTCATTAAGGGACAGGGCATGAAAAATTATGTGTACCCAAAAACTGGCAGCTGTAGTTAAATGACAGAAAAAAATGGTTCAGTTTTTCTATTTCAAAATAGCAGATTTTCTCTCTATCTGCCATCACCTCACTTGGTACAGATTTGCCTTGGGATGCATCTGCTTGTAGGCAGAAAAGGTCCTGAAAAATGCTAGGAATTCCAAACATGTTTCAAAAAAAACAGGGACTAGCACCTCCCAGCTCGTCTGGCATGCTGAAAGAGAGAAGCCTGAAGGAGAGGGAGGGTTGGAGTACTGGCCCAAGCTGCTGCATTGTTTTAAGCAGCTTGGGGGTAAAAAACCCAATGGGTGGCTGTAAATCTGTCAGTGTGCTTACACTGCATCTCACAGCGACTCCACTCACTGCTGTTAAACTTCAGCCAGACTGGATGTGTGTTGTCACATTTTGATGAGTTCTTTGTGTGCAAGGATGGCAGTGAAGGACCAGCTTGAGCTCATCCTTTACGCAAAGTCTGCACCCTTCTCTTGCAGAACCTCATGGCCCAGTGTGAGCCCGAGGAGAGCTTTCACATTCTGAACCCGATTTCTTCTATTTTGTTGTGGCTCAGCACTTGTCGGCAGCAGCCACGAGAGGACAGTGTGGTTACACACTTGAGGGTGCCTCCCAATGCTTTCTCATGAGCACCATCCTCAGACAGGCTGTGCTGAGCTGCTGGGCTGTGCGAAAGCACCACTTAATTCCAGCTTGCACAGTGTCACAGCTCCCTGCTATCCACGTATATTTGAAGAGTAAGTGCAAAATACCAAGAAGGACCAAGTTAGAATGACTCTGTGCCATAAACATGTGAGATGTGTGTAAGAGCAGGCACTGCCTGGGGAGCATCAGTGGGATATTCCATGCTGTGTTTACTCTGAACTATGTAGCTGTGTGCATGCATGTGCACACACCTTTCTGTGTTTTATTTAGTTGCAAATGTAATGGAGCCAAGGGAGTGGACAAGGTGCAGGCAGCAGTGCTGTTCTGGGGTGAATTGGATCCTTCACTGTTTGTTCTTCCTAAATAAAATATCAAAATTAGTAGTACTTACTTAATTGCTATTGTATTTGTAGAACGTAATGTTTCTCTCTTTTTTCCCCTTCTTTTCTAGATATTTCAAGGGAATACTGAATTGTACCAGGAAGTTCGCAATAATTTCATTCCACCTGTAATTGCACGTTTTTTTAGGATTAACCCCTTGAAATGGCACCAGAAAATTGCAATGAAAGTAGAGTTGCTAGGATGTCAGTTTAGTATAGGTAAGACAAATTAAAACTTTCAACTGTGCAAGACAAGAAGTGAAATTATTAAGGTTGTAAGTGAAATTACTAAGGTTAAAAGTTATATCATGGGTATATTTTCAATGAGTCTGAAGTACTTCTTGGCTGCATAATCCGTCTTTAACTGGTACTTCTGAGTTTATCCAAAAGTATTACACTTAACCAGGAAAATACTGAACTTAGGTGTACACAAGGTAATCTACAAAATAAGTGTGTAAAAGATGCCAGTAATTTGCTTTCCATGTCATTGATTCATGGGGAGGGTTTCCTCATTATATAACATGAACAAAAGCTCTATAGCAAACTGTTCCAGCTGGCTTCTCCTGAAAAGGAGATATGGAAAACTAGCACTTCAAAGCACTTACCTTATAAATTCTTCTTTTCTGAAGCTCGTGCTCCTAAAATCACCTTGCCACCACCACCTCAGAACAACAATGTCGAGAAGAATGCTGACTTCACAGATGACTTAATTTATTCAGTGAAGACTTCACTGCAGACAGATAAAACAACTTTCATACCTGAAATAAAAAACACTACAGTGACTCCAAGTGTAACCAAAGGTATCCACCGTTAAACAGCAGAAATGTTTAGAACTCCTTATACTGTTTTTGGCACATATTAAGTGTGCTTTCTGCATTGAAATTTTCTCAAAACTTAACAAATTACAGCAGATTATCAATATTTTATTTCTAGTTACCAGTTTATTTCTATTTACCAGTTATTAAATACGCATATAATAAAAGATGTGCAGTTGCATACTGCATGAAGAAACAAAACCAATCTGCCAAGTAATATATATATATATTATAAAAATGTATGTATAATATATATTTTATAGATATATAATAGTTCCGTCTTCCAAAACTTGTTCAAACTAAGTTCAGCTTTTAATTACTGAACAAACTTTGTCAGAAGTTCCCTTCTGAACTAATCAGGTGTAACTGCTTTATTTAATAATTTCTTAGAACAAAACACCTTTGATAAAGCAAATCTTTTCTGGAGCAGTCTTTTTGACATGAAATTTGAAAAATGTCACCTGGCATAATCATTTTGTTTATCAAAGAAAATGGTCAGAAAAGGGAGCAAAGTCACTGCAGATGTGGGCACTGCTGAAGTGTCCTTTGGATGGCAGGGGACAGGATCACACACAGACCCAGCACAGACTGATTGGGATTAACTGTTAAGGTACTGTGGAATTTACTTGTTACAGGAGGTTCAAACTTACATGGTAGCATTAAGGGATTTTCTGCATAAATAATAGAATACATTGCTGTAATGGAAAAACTATATATTAAAACAAACCGGTTGATTTTGATAAAAAACCTTGCAAAACCACCAGCTGTGCATGCATGTAGAAGAGCCAGATATTAATTGAAGTTTGCACTGTGGGAGCGTAGCTTAGCTGGGGGATCTGGTGGAATAGACACTAAATGTGAAAACCGTGTGCTTTACCCAAGTAATTTTCAAATAAAAACTGATTCATGAGAAGCTCTTTCTGTCTGACACCACTTAATTTAATGGCTTTCAGATGTGGCATTGGCAGCAGTTCTGGTTCCAGTGCTGGTGATGGTCTTCACTACTCTGATTCTTATCTTAGTTTGTGCGTGGCATTGGAGAAACCGGTAAATTAATAGATGGATGAAAGTGCTTTATATGAATGTTAGCCTGGTGTGTGGGAATGAAATGCTGCATGTATTGCTGTGGGAACTCTGTGGTCTGCACTTGTGGAAAGAATTTCATTCTTTCTGAGAAAAAACGTTCACTTGACTAGCAAGGACAGAACGGCTTTTTGTAACTGTTTACAGTGGAAGTGCTTTGGCTGAAAACTGGTTTCTCTGGTAGCAGCAGACTCATGATGGCAAGCCAGGTTACTGGTGCTTATACATTAAATTTGAGGGCCAGTTACAGCCAAGGTGATAGTTGCTGAGCATTAATTAATGCATCATTTGATAAGCAGACTAGTTAAAATAGCCCTTTTTTCCTTTTTTCTTTTTTTTCCACAGCAAGAAAAAAACTGAGGGCACATATGATCTACCTTACTGGGATCGTGCAGGTAACAAAATAGTTTTATGAAACCATTTACTCAGTGTTTTTTTGTTCAATATGTATTTCAGATTGCAGTTACAGTTTCCACTAGCAGAAGCTTCTCTAATGCTAACTGAGGGAGGCATAGCAAACACTGAATTTCTTCTCTGAGCAAACTTCACTGCTTCTTTCTCTGATTTCTTTTTTTCAGAAACAATAAACGTTGTATCTCCTGTTAGAGCTGACCGCTTCAGGGTTTTTTTGTGAACAAAGTAGAAAACCTGTTAATTATACAACATGAGGGGGAAAAATATAATTTATAAGCAATGTCTTTATACATTTGATAACCATTTCTTTGGTACTTCTTTGTCCTGGAAAAAAAAAAAACTTTAATCTTAGTGTATTAAGTTCTGTCAAAAATTTTGTCTTCATTGCCCTAGTAAGCCTTTGGGATTTAGGTATATCTTCCATCCAACTGTCTTGTGCCTCATAAACTTAAGATCAGACAATTACACCAAGCAGCTCTTTGCAATGGTCCTGAAAGCACCTGTGCCCCAGGTGCAAAGGGCAGCTGCAGCAGTTGGGGTGGTGCTGCTGTGTGACTGTGCTTCACTTCTCTGGCCTCTGTTGAAAACTTGCACAGCTGTGTGTCTGCTCACTGGCAGTCTTAAAAGTATGTCTTACCCTTTAGACCAGGAACCTTTTAATCACTTTCATTTGCTACATATCTGTTTCTGATAGCTCACAGCTCTGATGTCCTAGGGTATTACTCAAAGTAGTGGTAATTGAGTTCTTTCCCTGCTTCAACAAAATATAAGCTGTGCTGAAAAATATTTTAGTAGCTTAAAACATAGTATATATACAGTCTTTGGTGGTTTTTTTGGGTTTTTTTTTTGTTTTTTTTTTTTTTTTAAATCCATGTGAAGGATGGTGGAAAGGGATGAAGCAGTTTTTCCCGACCAAATCAGCAGAACATGAAGAAACTCCTGTACGCTACAGCAGCAGTGAAATCAGTCACCTAAGACCAAGAGAAGTCCCAGCAATGTTGCAAACAGAGTCTGCAGGTACTTTGTGGGCCATGGTTTATATATATATATGTGTGTGTGTGTGTGTGTATATATATGTATATATATCTATGTATATATATATATGTATGTATATGAATGACATGCCAAAAAATGTCAGGAATCTGGCTACATTTAGTTATTTCCTGGTTTTGGAGGGGAGCAGAGGAGGAATGAGTTGTATTGTGGGTAAGCATATCTCTTAAAATGCAGGCTTTTTTGTGTCCTCTCATTTCAAGTACTATAGATAGACACTTGCCCAAGTTAATGCAGTAACTGAAAGGTTCTTTACTGGTTTTTAAACCTCAAAAAGGGTGAAAATTATTTTTCATGCATTGGAAATAATTTCATCACAATATTTTTTTGCACAGATCTGAAATGTGGCACTTGATTCTCTACCCTCACTATATGGGTTAAATCATACTTGTGATCTGGAAAAGGAAGGTTTATGGATAGTGGCACATTGCCGTTCCATGGTGACCCAGGCATGGGAAGAGGGTGACTGTGCCTTTGATTCTGTGCTTACCTGATGGCAGAATTGGGCAGATGTGCAGGAATTACAGCTTCGCTGCAGGCAGAATTGCTTTTCTCCTTTTGTCTGCTTGTCTGTTTTTACCCAGCTAGTCAGGTCTTTCACCTCCAGCTTTTGTAACTCAGATTATCTGTTGAGCTAAAACATCTCAGACTACATGCAGGCTTCCCCCTTCAAAGGACAAACCTTTCACCCCAAGGACCACTTTTTATCCAGACCCAGGCAGAATAATTTTTTTTAAATCTAATTTAAAGAGAAGAACATTTCAGTGAGCTTTGTTTTCAGGCAGATTTGCAGCGTGGGAAGTTGCAGCTCACCTGGGAAGAAGTATAAACCTGAGAAGTTGGGGGTGTTTTGGCTATCCCAATGGCTTTACCTATTGGGTGGAAAGAAATCCTTTTCCAAAGCGATTGGCACTAGTGGACAGAGATGGACCACTGGTTTGATGTAGGGTAGTGATCTCTAAATACAGCCTGTCAGTAGTGTCCCAATGTGATGCCACTGTAAAACAATCCATTAAGTGTGTTTATGTTTTGTTTTGTTGGGGCTTGCAACACAGAATATGCTCAGCCCCTGGTAGGGGGAATTGTGGGCACGCTTCACCAGAGATCAACCTTCAAACCAGAGGAAGGGAAAGAAGCCAGTTACGCTGACTTGGACCCATACAATTCCCCCATCCAAGAAGTTTACCACGCCTACGCTGAACCACTGCCTGTAACTGGGCCCGAGTACGCGACTCCGATAATCATGGACATGTCCAGCCATCCCACCACACCTCTTGGTGCTCCTTCCATTTCCACCTTCAAAGCTGCAGGGAATCAAGCTTCTCCACTGGTTGGAATGTGCAATAAACTGTTACCCAGGACAGACAGTGCATCCTCAGCACAGGCACTGTACGATATACCAAAGGGGCAGCCGGGGCCGGGCAGTGCCAACCACCTCATGTACCAGGTGCCACAGAGCGTGGCCCATCCCTCTGTGAGTAAGGATGAACAAAGTTCACTCACGAATAAGGTAGAATGATGGCTTGTTTCTAAAAGCCAGTTCCACAAAGCTCACAGTTTCACTTTTTTAATTCCATTGTTTTGGTATTGTTAGTCTTAAATAATACAACGTTGAACCAAAAGACGTGGTATGGGAGCTCTGGGAAGACAGTAATTTTGCTTTTCCTTAAGCTGTATATACAGTTAACAGCTTGTCTCCTGCAAAACCGTGGACTTTTTTATTACTACTGTACAATTGTCTGTCAGACATGAGAGAAGAACTTCATGATTAGCTCCAGTAATTCATAGATACTAGTCATAAATTGGGAGAAACAGTTTAAGTACAAAAGTCAGTTATTTCTTCCTAATGGTACTATTTCTTGGGTGGAAAAAAACCCACCTCAATACCCAAAGCTCTTAATTTCTGTGCAACCACTACACCTTCTAGAATTCCTCTTTTCCTTGTAAAATGTCTGCACAACTTTGGACTTAATAAGCTATTGTCAGGACTGATAGCAAAATTCCCTTTAGCTTCATGGCATAAAGTAGTTTTGATTCTGAATTACATTATTTCAGCTTTTGTTAACAGAACTGGGAATTTTCATCTGTGTGTTTCTCAGAAGGTTCCTGCCTATTTGGTTAGGTTAGCCTTCCAAAACTGGAAGCTGCTCTCTGTACAGTCTCTTTTCTGCCTCTTCTCCTTAAGCCATTCAGTCTTATTCCTTTCTAGGGATCCAGGAGGCACAGATTGACAAAAGCAAACTACCTGGCAACTTCTTTTACATTTTTCCCTATGCTGTGAGGGCCACTTGAATAGCATCTGCCTCCAAGTCAGACTTCCCTGATGCTCAGTGCAAGAAGCATCCAGGTCTTGGAGGTGAATTGAGAAAGACCCTGCCCTGCCCTCCCCAGAGTTTCCATTATTCTGTGTTCAGGTGTGAGCTTATACAAAAAAAGTTCTGTACATACTTTTTTGAGTGCTTAAGGAAGCACACATTCTAATGGTGCACAGTTTGTGTTAGACATGCATTTAGCACATATGGTACGTTTAGCACAACTGCCAAATTTAGCCTTAGGGCTTTTTTAATCATTGTTCTTATTAGAAGCATGAAAGATTCCAAAACTTTTGCAAAAGAACCAGTACTATCCCAAAGAGTGTCCATTTCAGACATATTTATTGGAATTTATAGCCTTTGAATGTTCCAGTGTTCTGTACTATGAAAACATTGCAGTCAGTCATTTACTGGGGTAATGTAGACACATTTAGCTAGGTAATCACAAAATTATAACAGTCTAAGTGGCCTATTTTCCATTCTTTATCATGTTAGAAAAAAAAGCACAGCTTTCTTACCTAAGTGGAAGAGAACTCCACTCTAAAAATGCTGTATTTTTATTCTAACAGCACTACTGGAAAGGCGCTGAAGCAATTTGTACATGTGGGACCCCATCCCTGCACAGCAGCCCAGTTTTGTGGACTTCAGGGGTTACTGTTTGTTGATGCAATCCCAAGCCTTGTTTACTGCCCAGGTTCTTAAGTGCCGTGGACAATGTCTGGATTGGAACTGCAGTGCTGTTCCAGGGGCTGCCACCATGCCTTCACACCAGTTCAGTATCCTCACTTAGCCCTTGAAAATCTGTTTGCACAGGGGCTGTATATAAACTCTAGAGGCAAAAAATCACTTGTGGCCTGTTCAGCATTTAAAATATGATATTATATAGAATCATAGAATGGCTGGGGTTGGAAGGGGCCTTAAAGATCATCTACTTCCAATCCCCTGCCATGGGCAGGGACACCTTCCACTAGATCAGGTTGTTCAGAGCTCCATTGAACCTGGCCTTGAACACTTCCAGGGATGGGGTATCCATAATTTCTTTGAGCAACCTGTTCCAATGTCTC
>VWZP01000143.1:422789-450030 GCA_013396995.1 Dicaeum eximium | reverse complement strand
AAATTCCCCCTCCTGCACCCCCCACTCTGTCCCTTGGTTCTCCAGCACAGCTGGTGCCTCCCCCATTTGCCTCCCGCACCAATCTGGTTTTTAAAAAATATTTATTTCCATCCCCATCCAATTTCTTCCCCTTTTCCTGGTTTTCTTTCCAAACAGAGGGCTTCCAGCTCGGGATGGGGATGGCCACAGTGGAACTCCAGAGCTTTATCCCGTGGCCTTTCCCAGCCTGGCACGCAGCGCTCAATTTGGAGCGCGGTGTCCTCGCTCTGTTCCATGCCGAGCTCTGTTGTCCAGAGGAATTAATTCCAGATTATGTGTGGGTGTGGACTTCAGCTGGGCAAAATTTGGATACCCTGGTTGAGTCATTATTGTCTGATGAATCTCTTGGTGACAGCCTTCGCCTCTATTGTTCTGAGGTGAGCCCCGTGGCAAGAAATGTGAAAGCAAGAAACAAAAGAATATAAAGAAAGGTTACGAAATCAAATTCAGTTAAGGCAGGGTTATTGTCCCTCCATCCCGCCTCTCTGGCCTCCAGTTGGGATTGGATTTGGCAGGAAAACAACCCCCATGGGACAGTGGCTGGGGTTTAGAGCAGGTTCTGGGGGGAGCCCATCCCCGTGGGACCCCGGTGGCCCCAGTGACACAGCAGAGACAGGGAGGAGGAGTTATCATCAATTCTTAACATTTTATTTCTTTACTGGGTTAAACAAGGAGCAGAGAAAACCTCGGCCCCAAAATACAACAGAACTGAAAGCATTACAGGTACAGAGACTATTGAACACAGAGAGTAGTAGGATAATATTTTAATACAACTGAATTATAGCATGGGTTGTGTTTTTGTTGGGTTTTTTTTCGTTTGTTTTTTGTCAAACCAGTTTGGAAAATAAATGTAATAGGAACTAGTGCAAAAAAGTTCTAAACATGAAGCACAGTGTATAAAATGGCATAAGAAAACTGTCCCCTCGAGGACACAGTCACTTTCTTATGACAGAGGGGAGAAACAGAAGGGGGGTGGGAACAGAGGGAAGGTCCAGGAGGCGGAGGAGGAAAAGCTGGAAAGAAAGAGAAACCGGGCCGGGGCGTTAGAAAGGATACTTTGACTTCAGCAATGTTGGTTTGTGTTTCACCACCACGCACTGTTCAAGGACCTCGGAGGGGCCGGGCCGAGCTCTGTCCCCACCCAGATGGCACAAGCACTTGAGAAGGGTTCGGGCACTGCAGGGGTCGGGTCCCACGGGTCCCCCTGAGGTCCCCACAGGTCCCCAAGGACACCCGGCAGGGAGAAGGGCACGAGGGGCTGGGGTCTCCTCCTGCTCTCCCTTCCCACATCCCTCCTGAGCACGGCCTGGGCTCCCTCAAGGACCAGCACATGGAATTTATTCCCGATTTCCACCCCTGTGCTCAGATGGGAGCGTCTCCCTTGTGAAGGCATCCTGAGGCTGTGTCCGAACAGGAGGCTCGGAGGAGCTGGATTCAGTTTGGGTTGGAACAGAAACCAAACCAAACCTCCATCAGAGGGAGGGCTGGGGATCCCCAGGAATTCCTCCCAGGCATCAGCATCTCTGATTCCCACGGGGAAGGTGTCCCTGCATTCCCAAGGTGTTATCCTGGCCTGCTCCGCCAGGATTTGCTCCAGCCTGTTCCCACCACGGAGCCACCCAGCCTCCTGCCCTGGAGAAACTGGCTGGATGCTATTTTAAGGAGAGCTGGTTGGAATTCCTTACAAATTGCTATTCTCTCCCAATCTGCTGCCACCCGTTCCAACTCTGTGAGCAGAAAAAGTGTGATTGATTTTTTTAATTTTTTTGCCTAGTTTTCTTTTTGGAAAATGAAAGGTTTTGTGGGAAAGGACTGTTCTGGATGCATTTCTCAATTTGCAAAAAATAAATTAAAAAAAAATTGGTCATAATGATCAATCTGGCTTGTTTTGACAAGTTTCAAAATTTTAAAAAAATCACTGTCTGGCTCTTTTTGTCTTTTTGTTTTGCAACTCAGGCAAGTCCAGTTCCCAAATACATTTAAAAATGGTAAAACCAACCCCAAATTTCATAAGCCAAACCTAATTCTTGGGGTTTTTCTTTTGTTGAGTTTCAGTTTACAACAAGCGGAGCTGTCGCCTTTCTGGGCTGAAGAAGGATCACCCTGAAGTGCTCAGAAGGCTGGAAACTGCTCCTGGCCTGCCTGGAATGCAGGTCCTGGAGATGTGGAGCAGGAAAGGGTGGAGGGACTGGGCTCAGGAACTCACCCATCTCCTGCCCAGGTAGGTTGATAAAACCACAACATTTAAAATTTATCATTCATTATTTTTTTATGATCCTCAATTAAAAATGGTCCACCCCCCACCACAGCCTTCCCTGTGCTCCCTTGCTCCTTCCTCACAGAGACATGCAGGGCTGGGAGGTCACCCAAAGAGCCACCTGGACCAAGAACACCCAAAAACAGCTGCTAAAATCCTTCCATTCCTGGAATGAAATGGACTCCTGGTGGGAGCTGTGCAGCTCCAGGGCTGCTGTGATGCAGGAGCTCCGAGCAGGCTCCTTCTGTGGGAGAAGGGATGATTTTGGGGTTGTGTAATGGTGGTACCTCCAGCTGGGATGTCCATGAGCTAACTTTTGAGCTGAAGGAGAACCTTAACATCCAACCTGAACACCTGACATGGCCCCACCCAACTTTTCCAGCCTAGTTTAAGAGAGATTTAACCCCCAGCGATGGGAAACCCCAGGGAAGCACAAAAAGCTGATTGACAGAATTCCCTGTCTCAGGTTACAAGGTAAGATGTAACCAAAAGATAGGTGGGGCAGTGTTCTTACCTTCTCCATGACAGCCCTGATAACTCCATTCTTGGGGAGCCATCTCCACTAACGGGTCATCAGGGTCTCACAGATTGGCTCAACAGAATCCCATCATCCCACTGTTAGATGCTCCGCCCAGGGGGAGGAACCAAATATTCCTATCTGGATATAATCTGCGGACTGGAACACCACAGGAGCACTACCACTGGATTCCCAGAGGACAAGACCTCCATCACCACCACTGGACGTCCAGAGAAGGACCAGATCTTTCTACAGGATCACCACTTGGACTGAACCACATCCATTGATCCAACAGGACTGCAGCCCCCATTTGATCAGACTGCCACCACCCCCCCGACCCACAGGCTGTCAGGTCCTATTCTGACCTGTGTCAGGATGTACTACTGTACTGGGTACTCCTGCCTTTAATTTAATTTTCCTTTTAAATTGCTTAATAAAGTTCTGACCTGGAATCTCCTGCTGTTTGCTGGCGGCGTGGCCCAGGTGAGATGGTGGCAGGGAAGCGCAGCGCTCTCTCCTGCTGGTGGCTTTCGCCGAGGACTCGGACCCGGAGCTGCACAGCGAGGCCGGCACAGAAAGGAGTGGGGCACAAAGGAGCCTGGTGCCAGCTGGGTATGGAGAGGGTGACTCCACCTGGCTGGATGGGGACGAGGAAGGGTACGAAGAGGAGGAGGATGGGAACAGCAGGCAGTCAGAAGATGACGGTTCGCAGACTGAAAAACCTGGTGGTGTAAAGGAATTCCGAGAAGTGGAGGAAAGAGATCCTCAGGAACCGGTTGCTTCTTTTTCAGAGAGAATGTGGAACATGTCTCTGGATGAGATCAAAATCCCTCCTGAGCCTCCTGGCAGATGTTCTAACCAATTGCAGGATAAAATTGAAAAGCTGTATGAGAGGAAAATGAAAGAGGGCATGGATATGAACTACATTATCTAGAAGAAAAAGGAATTTTGCAACCCCAGCATCTATGAAAATCTGATCTGGTTTTGTTCCACTGATGAAATCGGTACAAATTACCCAAAGGACATGTTTGATCCTCATGGCTGGTCAGAGGATTCATATTATGAGGCACTAGCTAAAGCCCAGAAGATTGAGATGGACAAATTGAAGAAGGTCAAGAGAGAATGTAGAAAGATTGAATCTGTGACTGGCACTAAAAAGGGTACAAGAAGCGCTGCTTCCACAACCACCACAACATCCAGCACCACTGTGGGAGATGCCCAGAAGAGGAGGAGGAGGAGCAAGCGACACGTGTTGAGGAAGGGTCTCACAGAATGACTCATAAAATTACATCATCTCCTTGTGAGCTCCCCCACCCTGAGGGGAGGAACTGAACATTCCTACCTGGATATAATCTGAGGCCTGGAACACCACAGGAGCACTACCACTGGATTCCCAGAGGACAAGAGCTCCATAACCTCCACTGGACCTTCAGAGAAGGACCAGATATTTCTACAGGATCACCACTTGGACAGAACCACATCCATCACACCAACAGCCACCATTTAATCAGACTGCCACCACCAGCCTGACTGACAGGCTGTCAGGTTGTATTCTGAATCTTGTCAGTCTAAGTCAGTGTTTCTGTACTGCTGCATTCACTTTACTTTTCCTTTTAAATTGTAGTTCTGACTTGGAATCTCCTGCTGGTTTGCTTTCAAATGAGTACACTGCCTCATCACTTTCTGGCAGAATCCAGGAATGTTTCTGTCCTGACTTTGTCTCCACCAAACCCTACAGGCATTCCTTTCCCAAATGGCAGCAGGAAAGGGATTAGGGTAACCTGGGCTCTGTGGAAATCATGGAATCCCAGAGTGGTTTGTATTGGAAGGGACCTTCAAGATCATGCAGTTCCACCTCTTGCCATGGAGGGACACTCCACTATCCCAGGTTGCTCCAAGCCCCGTCCAACCTGGCCTTGGACACTCCCAGGGATGGGGCAGCCACAGCGTTTCCAGGCAACCTAAACAACCCATCCCAACCACCCAACCCAACCACCCATCCCAACAACCCATCCCAACCACCCAACCACCACGCTCTGTGCCACCAGAGACCAGGAGCCACCTACAGAGCTCAGCACAGGACACTCCATGGCCTGGCCTCACAGGATCCTGCCCAGGAACAGCAGATATCCGGGATTTTCCCTTTATTCCCTTCCTCCAGGCGGCAGCCGAGCTTCTCCCGGCCCTGCCCGCGGCCCTGAGTGGCAGTGAATGAACTGCCCTGACATCTCCTCTTGAAGCAAAGCAAAATGTGTTGAAGAAAAACCAGTTCCAGATGTTCTCCCAGTGTTGCCAAGTTACTCAACATGTTCTGCTTTAGTTGTCAGATGCTTTCAAAGCGATTTCCCTAACTCCGAGCACGAATGGTGAGGGCTCTCCCTGGGAATCTTCTGCCTGGGGCTACCATGGATCTGTATTTTCATAAGAAAAAGACTCAGCTAATGATTAATGTTCCCCAGAGGAAGCGGGGCCTTTCTTTGGGATTTTTCTTCAGTTATTTTTAATTAATTTGTACAACTGGCAGCTACATGAAAGTGCAAAACCCGGGAATAACGCTGGACCTGGCTCCCTTTGCTCCTTCTCTTTGCCCACACCTGGAGCTTGTGGAGACATCATCATCCCTCACTGCCCTGGGGATGAGAAACCCCCTCACCAGGGAGGAATCGCTGCTTCCCACTGGGAATTTTCTCTGAGCAAAGAGAAGTTTGTCCACTGAAGGAAAAGTTGAGTTTTACATACTATTCCCAACATGGGGCATCTTCTTTAGGGAGAAGAAATAAGATCATTGGATGAAAAGGACAAAGCCCCTTGGGTTTGAGTTCCTGGTAGGATAAATCATTTAGAGCTCATGTTTTCCAAGGGGGCTTTGGGAATGTGGAAAGCATTTGGGATTGCAAAGGGCCCTGGCAGACACAGGGCTTGGGGTGAAGCATCCCTGGACACACAGGGTAAGGAAGCCACGCTCCTCCTTATCCAGGCACATTCCTTCTTTATCCAAGTACACTCACTCCTTTTCCAGGCACATTCCCTCCAGTTTGTAATAAAAATAATGCCAGTGGTGTTAAGTGAGACAATGTCACTGTCTGCTTCCTGGGCTGCTCTCTCAGAGAGCAAAGCCAGAGCACTTGGGGATGGAGGATTAGGAGGTTGTAATGTCAGACCAAAGGCAGGAATTTTATCCGATGGGCTCCTGATGATGGACTGCTCCATACACCACTTCCAGCTGCTCCTGCTCTGGGAACAGCCTTGTCTGGATCTGTTTAAGGAGATTGGCAAAGTGTTGAATGCAGCATATGGTGCCCTAAAACCACAGAACTTATTGACAGCAGCCCAGACTTGCTACAGAAAAAATCTTCCAAAGCCTCGCTCTGGAAGACTCAGCACTTTCCTCCCACTTGCAGCAGGTAAAGCCCATTCCATGCTCCCAGGGTGGATCTGCATCCTGTGTGCTCTCTCTGGCATCCCGTCCTCTTGGGAATACCCCTCCACGGGAGCCATGGCCTGGAAAACGCGTGGATCTCCTGCCCCGGGGGCCTCCTCACTCCCAGTGGATGGGGCTCAAACGTGCCAGTAGCCACCCAAACCAGCCCAGTTCTGAACTGGCTCCACTTCCCGATTCACTAGGACACAACTCCTGCTCCTGACCTCCTGAGGGAAGCCTCCAGCTGCTGTTAGGGAAGGTAAAACTGTTTCACACAGCCCCCAGGTTATCACAGCAAATCCCTGCCAGCACCCCCTGAAGATGACTTGGGTTCTCTGAGGAAATCACGGAATCATGGAATGGTTTAGGCTGAAAGGATCTTAAAGCCCATTCTGTACCACCCTCTGCCATGGGCAGGGATACCTCCTACTGGACCAAGTTGCTCTAAGCCCTGTACAACCTGGCCTTGGACACTTCCACAGCTTCTCTGGGAATCCCACATCACTCATCACCACCCCCAGGCCTGGCCTGACTCTCCATCACCAGTAGGACACAAGGGCTTTGGGGCAGGGAGAAGGACACACATCCCTCAGGATGGTGCTGGATCTGGATGTGGTACAGGGACTGAGGCCACCCCGTGCCCGCCAGCGCTGCTTAGTGTCACACATGACACAATGCACAGGGCCAGTGACTCAGGGCCACTTGCTGACGCACCACACTGGGCTATTCTTCTCTCTCTGATGAGTCGCTCCAAGATTGGACACAGTCTATCTCCGTGAGGCGCCTGGAATTAACTTAACTCTTGGCAGTACAGGAGAAATCTAATTTCCTTTGGGATCCAGCTGTCTGGAGGCAGGGACGGGGCTGTGCTCCCTCCCCTGGCCTGCTTGGGAGCTTTTGGTCCTTGTCAGAGCAGCTCCACAACCCACTGCTCACAGAAGACCAAGGGATTGGATCCCAGTTTGCAGAACTGCTCCATGTCCAACTGTTCTGATTGGTGTAAACTAAGCTGAAATTATATGGATGTCATGAGGAATAGTCAAATGAGAGACAGCCTACTTTTTGGATGGCAATAGCAAGGGAATCTGCTTGGGAAACACTCTCCATCTTCCATGAGCACCATCTCTCCCACCCCAAAAGCCGTGGGACAATGGGATCACAGGCCTCATCTCTTCAGGACTTTGGGAACAGGCAACTGGTGGTGTGTAAACATCACCCCAAAGCTCTGAGATTCAAGTCAAAGAAGGAATCAAACATTCAGCTGCTTCTCAGAGCCTCTTTGGTCTGGAAATGGGCTGGAAATGTCAGGAAACCTGTGCTTCCCACGAGATGCCCGGTACTTCCTTCTTCCAGCCGGGCAGGAAGTAGCTTTGCTCATGGGGCTCTGCTCACGGGGCTCTGCTTGGTTTTGCTTCACCTCAACAGACCAGAAACCACAAAACTCCTCCAAGTCATCAACTCTGGGACTTCTTGCACCCTCACAGGGATCTGGGATCAATTTGGGATGCAGCAGGACATTCCTTCAGCTCCATTCCTGTCTCCTGCAGTGACCAACACAGGGCTCTGCTGTAGGTTCCTGTCAAGAGCCTGCCTGGAAACAGAGGGACCATCCCAGCCTTTCTGGGAGCAGGGAGTGGGTTCACACCCAACTCATGACCTTGTGCTAAAACACGCTCTCTTCCTTTCCTGCCCACACCCAGGACAAATTACAGCCCCTGGTGCCTGGCCTGGAGGCACCACCTCGCAGTGTCCATGCTGGAACAGTTCTGGTGGGTGGGTGGAGAATTGGGAGTTTCCTAGGAAATGACCTCGGGATCAGATCCTAGGGATCTGATGTTTGTTTGGGGCTGAATCCCTGGATATGCTGAGCTCAGGTTAAAAAACCACCCCAAGTGAGCCGAATGAGGCTGCACCAGCCAGCACCTTGCCTGGCCAAGACCAGCTGGGCTCACAGAGATTTCTGGATCTGGGGGCATCCACGGATTGAAACTATTCACAAAAATGCTCCTCCCTAGCTGGGCTTTATTAGTGCCTCTTTGTGTAGGAGACTCTCCCTCCAAGCCAGATTTCTCCAGCCCGTTTGCCCAGTCCTCCTGCCATCCAGTCAATGATTTGTAGCTGGGAAGCACGGAAGGATGCCTTTGGGATTCCCTGCATCCAACTGCTGCCACGTGGGATCCCTCTCCCTCACAGCCTGTGTGCTGCTGCAGTCACATCTACCCAGCTCTCACTGAGACCAGTCCCACCAGCCAGGGAGGAAACAAAAAAGGTTGCACCAAATCATCAGGACACTTTGCAAAGTGGGATGTGGGAATGCTGGGGACATCCCTCCTGCTCCATGCCTCCTCGCTCTCCTCCTCCTCCTCGCACAGAGGAGCAGGAAAGGCCAGGCTGGAGGAGCAGATTGGGATGCAGAGAGACCAACCCCGAGCGGTACCACAGTGCAGTGTCACAGCGTCCCACTCCTGTCCCCAAACGCCATCAGCGAGGCGGCGCCGCGCTGAGGACACTGCGCCCCACCAGGGCGCTTCTGCCCCGACCCCGGTGGCTTTTCCCTGGGACAGGAGTGGGCCAGGCTGTGCCGGGAGGTGCTGCCCCTCCGCCTGCTCCCTCGGGATCCAGGAGGAAAAGAACGAGGGCTGGGCTGACCGTCAAACCTCGGCACGGCGCGGGTGGGGGAGGCGCGGGCACTCAAGGCACTCGCGGCAGCGGCCGGGGGACACCCGGCAGTCCCATGGGGACACCCTTCCATTCCAAGGGACCCCTCCCCTCGGTCCCCCCGCCCCCGTGCCGTTCCCGCCTGCCCGGCGCCTGCGGGGCCGGGAATGCTGGCCCTGCCCGAACCCTTCTGGCGCCGGGTCCCGCAGCCCTGTGCGCGTTAGAGACTCTTCACCACGGGGATGCCCCGCGCGAGCAGCTCTTGGGGGATGTGCGGGGGTGCGCGTGTGCCACCCCCAATCCCGTGCCTCCCATTGGAGGAATAGCATGTGCCCCCCTTATGGGAAAAGATCTGGCGTTCTCCTTGGAGGTCGGCTCTGCCCTCTTATCACTCGTCCCGTGCCACGCTCTCCTCCAGGGCGGGCGGGGCCTCCAGGCCGAGCCCCCCGGCGCCGCCGTGCACGCTCGAGAAGGACACCATGGTGTGGAGGAGCATCAGGACCAGCACGCACAGTCTGATCCTGCTGCTGCCGAGGCGAGACCCCGCAGAGACCGGCAGCAAGGATGGGGAGTGAGGCTGGTGGTACTGGTGGTGGTGGTGGTGATAGAGGTGGTAGTGGTTCTGCCTCTGGTGATGGAGGTGGGGGTCGTGGCGGTGGAAATGGAGCGACTCTGACGCCGTGGATTTGTGGGATGTGTCCTCGTTGCTGTCTGGGGGGTGCTCGCAGGAGTCCCACTGCACCTCGCAGCACTTGGCCTCCTCGTCAGGCAGCTGGTTCTCCAGCAGCCCTGCAGGAAGGAGGGAAGCAGGAGGAGGGGTCAGTGGGACACTGAGGATGAGGCTGTGGAAGAAGCAAGCCCAGGCACCCACCAGCTGTGGGATGGGCACACCTTAGAACCAGGACATCCAGACACCCCCTGGGATTGGCCCCTGCATGTCTGTGAGCCTGCACACACCAGCAAGGCGAGCTCAGGGCTCCCCAAATCCTGCTCACAGCACTTGAATATCCCCACCCTGCTTTAATCCATCACCTGCAACCCCCTCCATGCTTCAGCTTTCAGTCAGAGGTAGGACTTTCACCTACTGGGCTGAGATGTTGCTGTGTCCCCATTAACCCCTTATCCCATACCCTTGGGATGGCCACGTTTTGGCATCAGGCAATGTTTCCACACTGCCCCTCCTCCCACAACACTCCGACAAGCCTTCCAAACCCGGAAAGCGGCTTGGAAATTCCCCAGGGCTCACCATGACGCTGCCTGTGCCCGGTGTGAGCCCGGCCCTCCTTACCCGTACAGATGAAGCCAGGCAAACCTCCATAGATCAGCTCATCATTGTCCGGTAACACGAAGGGGCACCTGGTCTGCACCTCCAGGCAGTATTGCTTGCATGGGATCCGCTGCCGGCACTGCTGCTGGGTCACGTTGAAGTACTCGGAGCACAGCCACGCCTTGTAGACAGCCTGGGGGAAACCACAGAGAGGGACACGTCACTTCCCAAGCATTGGGACAGATGGAGCATGGCAGTGTGAACGGGGGGAGAGCTCCCAGCTCTTGTGGGAAATGTGTGCTGGGGTCATTTGTTGAATAGTGATGGATTCAAACAACCCATTGGAGTGTAACAATGGTGGAACTCGTCTATCCAGCTAAAGCCACCACAAAAATAAAGCTAATTATCACATGGAATAATGTCCCCTACAAACAGGCATCGTGACAAATTCTGCCAACATCAGTGGCCCAAGAGCTCAGTCCATCACACAAAAATTCAAACGCTGCTTATCACCTGTCCCAGAGCGTGCGCCTCATCCCAAGACATCCCACTGCTTTCCTGGGAAGGGGACAGATTCTCTTCCCCTAAAGTGCCTTGGCCCCCATCAGCTCTGGACATGGGACAGCAAAACACATAATGAGCTGGGCTGGTCTTTACTGGAAATTTCCTGCTGGAAAAGCTGCTGGACAGAAGCTGGAATGCAGAACATGCAGCCACTGCACCTCAGGCTTGTCCCTCTCTGCCACCAAATTACACCTTCCTCACCTTCCCCACCAGGTCCTGGGAGAGATTCCCAATTCCCTGACATCTGGAACTTCTGCTGTGCCATTTCTTTTGGCTCAAGGGGGAAACTTGTTCATTTTCCATGGATGTTCTTGCACTGGGATGTATCAGTGGTACAGATGTCTCCATGTGCTCTGTTCACCTTCCTGACACTTCAAGCTGTGCTTGGCAACATTTCCAACAGGAAGAGCAGCCTGGGGATTCAGCTGTGACTGCAAGGCTGTGCCACATTCCCTGCCTCTCCAGCCTGTCCAGTGCTGGGTTTCTCTCTTCACCTCCAGCCTCCGTGTGCTTGTGCCCATGGCAGACAGCTGGGCATAGCCCAGACAGCCTCAGTTACAACCATATTCCCAAATTTCCCAAATCTCCCCAGCATCAGGCATGGGGGAAGTTATCTCCACTGGCTGTAGCAGACAGGGAGGGAGAGCTCCCATGTTTCCTCGTGTGCATTATTCCTCAGGCTGCAAGAAACCCACGGCACTTCAGCTCATTCATGAGGGCACAAGTGACAGCACCACAGGCATTCCATGACCACATCCAACTGCCTTTGAAACCAGATAGAAAGGGCTCCCTGTGATCCAAAGGGAATGAGTTTCCCTCCTCAGCATGCTTAGAGAAACCCCGTGCTCCGCCTTCCAGCTGCATTTTCATTTTCTGGAGGCTTTAAACCCATCACTTCTTTGTTTCCCCATGTTTTTCATAGATCCTTATCATTGTTTCTTTGGACCATGGTGGTGTTTCAGGATTAAAGCTGGTTGGGAAATTCTTGGCAAGTTAGTTTAGTTTTTTTTTTTTCCTGGAGAATGCCATATCATGAAAGCCAGAATTTTCACAGAATTGTGTTAGCTTTGGTGAAACTTTCATCCCAAAAAGTTTAACGGGCATCCGGATACAATTTATGGAGTGAACATTTTGGAGCAGTCCCCAGGACTGTGGCCAGGGCTGTTCCCCAGGCTGTGGGAATGCAGGTGCTTGTTCTCCTTGTCCTGTTGCATGTTAATTACTGGGACACAGTGGAACAGCTCCAGAGGAGGGAATGACTCTGCAGAGTGTGAGGGCACAAGCAGGAGAGTTTTGAGGTCTGGATCTGCATCCCTGAATATGTCATCCGTGGAGGTGTCCAGGGCCAGGCTGGATGGGGTTTGGAGCACGCTGGGATAGTGGAAGGTGTCCCTGCCTGTGGCAGGAGGTGGGACAGGATGGGCTTAAGGTCCCTTCCAACCCAAACCATGCTGTGCTTCCATGATCTGCCTGAGCTGATTCCCTGGAGCAGAGGAGGAAGAGGCCATGGTCTGGAGGGGCCACAACCCCCACTACAACACGTGCCCTCCCTGATGGCCTCTGCTCCCTTGGGGACAGTGTGGGGAGCAAGGAGACATGGGGACAAGCAAGGAGGACACAGCAGGACCCCTCAGTGGGCACATGGCCCTCTGCAAGCACCATGAGTTTCTCTGTTGGGAAAGCAGGATGTGTCACTGCTGCTATGGAAACTCAACAGGATGTAAAGGAGGGTTAGAGAGCTCCGGGGACAGTGACACCTTCCACTGATGGGACACAGCACCAGGGGGTGTAAAATGGGCTCCAAAGCACCCACTGGCTGCCCAGGATGTGTTCAGACAGGCCATATCCTTATTCCAATCTGAGGACTCAACAAGTCCCTGCCTGGACATGACACTGTTGCTCCCACACGCTCCAGACACAATTCATTGTAATCTGGAGCAAAACAGAGAGAGGCCTTATTAATTGTCTTAATTATTTGGGCTGCCTTTAGAGCAACAAGGAGAAGGTGTCCTGAGAACACCCCGACCCTCGGAGCGTCTGGCAGTGAGGGGCTGGATAAGCTCCTCCTTCCCCTGGTGACCATCCAGGATTTTGGACAGCTGGTGTGGATGACCTGCTTGAATTTGAACTGGCTGATGTCAGGCAGGTGAATTCTCCCAAAAGCTATGAAGTTTTCAGGATTAAAATCCAGATAGATTAACTAAACCACAACCAGCCTACAGTTTAAAGGGGAATTATGAACACAAAAGGAGCTGGATAGACATCACTGGTGTGCCCAGCCCCATCTGGGATGGACACCCTGAATCCCTCCCTCTAGCTCAGCCTCTTTTCCAGCCCTCATCTGCCTCAGGATAAACATCTCCATCAGTGGGACTTCCTCGTGTTTCCCAAGGAGGTTGTTTTACAGCACTTATCTTGCTGCCTACAAGTTTTCCTTCATACTTGACCTACATTTTTCCATCCAAAAGTTCACTCCCTTCAATCATTCCCTCCACCATTCCCTCTCCCTGCTCCGTGTTTACACATCTCTAATATTTGCAGATGTCTCACGCTCCTCCTTTAGTCACAACTCAGGCGAGCTCGGCTGATTTACTCACTCCCATTTCCTGCCAGTCTTCTTCCCAGCTCCAAGTCTCTCCCACGCTGCTTCCCAGATCCCAGTCACATCCCAGCTCCCACCTGGGCTCACATGCAGCCTGGCATGGAGGGTACACTGAGTGTTCCAGCAGAGGATTGTGGGTGTCACCAGAGCTGTCTCAGCTCCAGATCTGGGTGGAAAAGGCAGCCGGAACAGGAGATTTCCCAGAGCTTTGTAGGAAGCTGCTGGGGTTCATCCTGCTCTCATGTGGAAACAGAGCTGGCACAAGCAGGCTCTGCATGGATCCACACATATCCCCCCTACAATGTTTGTGATGATTCCCGTCAGGGAAGTCTGGCAGAGGGCTGGGGTCTGCACAGGGACATTCCATGAATTTAATGAAAATATGGAAGGAGACACTGCAAGGAGCTGGTGATACCACCGGGGAGGGCAGAGCTGGAGCACTCATCCAGAACCTGAACCAGGATTCCCTGGCTGCTTCCATTCTTCTTTCCCTTTCCAGAGCACCTGCTTTCCCTGAGGGAAGCCCTGACCCCAGCCAGCCCTTGCCATTCCCTTGTGACAGATCCTCCAGGTGCTGCAGCAGGAATTCCTGCAGCTCTGCAGGATGGAAACTGCCTGTGTGTACATAAAAACAGAAACATCCAAGACCTGCTGGTCCAACAGGGCTCTCCCACTCCACTGGGATCAGGCTGAGACACAAGTGGATCTTCAGGAGATCCCAGGGTCCTCCCATCCCTCACCCACAGAGATCCATGTCCAGACAAGGAGCAAATTCCCTGGGATGCTCAAGGTTTTGGTATCTCCAAGCTTACCCCACACAACCTCCTTAGTTCTGCTGTTAAAAAGGACATCTGAGAATTCAAGACAGGAAGAAATTTATTCCCAGCTTAGATCAACTAGGAAAACTCCCTGGTTTCCATCCTTGCCCTCTCTGGATTCTTCAGGAAGCGAGTTGGGTTGCAATCAGTGTTCCTGCCATTCTGGTTTGGCTTTTGGCAGATCTCCAGTCTGGCCAAGTAAATTTAAGTGACCTCAACTCCAAAATAGCTCCAGTTTGGTGCCCTCTTCCTGCATTTTTAGCTCTGGAGGACTGGCTGCATGACTCCGAGAAAGCACATGGAATTTGGCTGCCTAGGAAAGGAGCCAACTTCAGACACCCAATTTATATGGAAGGAGTAGGACGGGCTATCTGTCCACATCGGAATCTTGCAGGTGGGATGAAAAACCTCATTATAAAAGACACTGAAAAAACCCAAAATGAATTGGATTTCCAACAGTGAATTCAGCTCCCTGTCTGCTCACAGTTCCCGTGGGATCTGGAAGCAGCACTCAGAGGGATGGCGCTTTCACAGGGAATTCTGTGCCAAATGGGAGTTCTTCCCTGCCTGCACTATTCCTTCTGTCTCCTGTCAGTACCAGGACAGCATTCCCACCAAAGAGCTTTTTCAAAGTCCTTCTATGTCCTTAGGATTTCTGCACAAATTTGGCCACTTCAAGGCCAGTCCAGCTGCTGCCAGTATGTTGGAAATGCTGGCACTGCCTGTGGAACCATCCCAGCTACATTTTGGGAGAACCGAGGAGCAGGAATGGAGCAGCATTCTCAGGATACACCACAACTGCAGAGGATGCAGTGTTTGGGATAGTTTGGATGCCCACTGGGAATGCCAACTGTAATTAACACAACAAACTGTTGTTTTCCCATTTGAACAGGAATCAATGCTCGGGAAGTTTCCCCAAGGAAAATCCTGCTAATGGCACAAACATAACAAACCCTTCTCCTTAATTAGAGACAGGGGTTGGGGCAGCATCCCCAGCCCAAAATCCACTTCTCTGAAGGGGGAGATGCACACTGGAAGGCAGAGAGGGAAAATAGGGAGTTTTTCCCTAAAAAATAACCCCAGAAGGAGACCTGGGAGTGTGCTTGGCACCAGAGGTGAGGCTCCCTCTGGAAGCTGGGCTCTGCCATCATGACTCTCCTCCTTTCCCTCTTCTCACTGAGTGCACCCAGCTCCCAGCAGGGATGGGAAGAAAAATCCCTGCCTGTCCCTGCCAGACCCCCAGCCTGGAGCAGCCCCCTCCTCTCCAGAGCAGCTCCTGGGACTCACATTTCCATCCTGGCCTGAGAGGAGCATCTGGAGTGGCTGTGCCTCATTAATCTTGGACACAAGGAAATGAGCACTGCTAATGAGCCGCTCGGGCAGCTCTCCAAGCTCTGGCACACGAGGATGCAGCGCGGGAAGCAGGACAGGTTGGGGGGGAGGCAAAAGCCCCCTTGGATGGCAGAGGATTAAGGGAATACTGAGGTCCAGGGCCAGCCAGGAGGAGTCACAAACACATCTGCAATGTCCAATTACCACTGTATTCAATTAACTCAGACAGTAACAATGTGGAGCTTTAAACCAGCTTTTTTTGGGCTTTTTTAAAAATTCTCCTTGCTATGGGCTGTTCCAACACCATCTCTGGAACAGCTGATTTTTGGTTTCTTTGATAGTTCTGGAGTTGTTATCCCTGACTTGACACATTCACATGCTCTGGGTTAGGAGAGGGGGTACAAAAACACCAACCCAACCCTAAACCCCAACAACTGGGCAAGATTATGGGATTTGTATTGTTTTTCCTTCATTTTTAATATAAAGTTGCCTTTTGCCTGGCGATGACAGCACTGGAGCCGCAGCTCCTCCGTTTCCCAACCAGGGGAGCTCTGCCCATTGTACCCAGCTCCAGAGGGCTCTGGGATGGGGCTGCCAGCAGGAATGCCTGGGACACGGCTGGGGATGGGGGAATGGGGATGGATGCACACAGGCTGCACTGGGGGGAATCCCAACTGGAGTGGGTGTTCCTCAAACACCACTGGAACTCCACACAGAGCTGCTGGGCTGGCTGGCACGTGCCTATTCCAAGCTCTCCATGACCCTGCAGCTCACCCCTCTCCAGGGTTGGTTTTCCCAGTTCTCCCCCAGCCATCCCACCAGTTTGCATCCTGCTGGTTGTATGTCGTTCTGGGCACAGGGGGTCCAGGTCTGGCACTGACCAGGCTCATCCTCCAGGAAGGTCCTGGGCAGTGGAATGTCCCCTGTGCTCCCAAATTGTGGCTTCCCACCTACATCCCACAGGACCAGACCATACCCCTTGACCTGAGTGATGAAGTCACTCCCAAATTACCTGAAAGCAACTTGTCAGAGCTACTCACTCACCACTCAGTCACCTCATGAAGCAGCTGATAGTTTTAAAGTTTAAAACTTTTAGTTTTCATTTTAAAAATAAAGCATTTTAGCTTTAATTCCCAGTTCTTGGATTAAACAGACTGTCTGAACGCTCCTTCTTTCAGAGGGAAAAGCCCCAGATTTCCCTTTCCAAGCCACTCAAACCCAGTCTGAGACACACAATGCCCCAGGTGCTCATTGGTCAAAACAGCTTTAAAGTGTGACCCCCACACACCTGACACACTCGAGGCCTAAGTAACAACTGTCACACTATGTCACGATATCAGGCAGCTCAACACACGCCTTGGGAAGGACTGGAGTGGAAAAGGATGGGAGAACCAGCACCCCAACCTGTCTCTGCAACCACACACACACCCAGCACCCACAGGTGATGGGCTGGGGGGTGGCAGTGCCAGCTCCCAGCCCTGGGAATGCTCTCAGGGGACAGACACCACAGTCACAGCCTCCTGGCTTTGCTCATCTGCTCATGGCACCGAGGGCTGCTGTGTGCAGAGCCCAGGGAAAAGCCTGGTCTCACCCCAGCAGATGCCACCCTCCCCTTGGAACAAACCCAAGAGGAAGAGCTTGTGCTCATGGTTGTACCAAAGCAGGAAGCATTCCTGGAACAGCAGAGCTCGTGGACTTGCTTTGGACACCTCTGGCAGCTCCTGTGCTGAGGGGACAGAGCATGTGGCATCCCAACATGGCCATGTGCCTGTGCCTATTGATTAATCACAGCAATTAATGGCACAGCTGGAAGAACAGGAAGGCAGTGACCAGTGCCAGGCCCTCCTGCTTCCCACAGCCAGTGCCTGTGTCCATGCATGTCACAGGTTGCTCCATGCCCCTGCCCAGCAGTATCTGCAGCTCTTGATCCCAGATCACTGCTACAAAACATCCCAATCCCCATGGAATATTTCCATTTCATTATCAAACTCCACCTTGGTGTAGATGCATCCTCTCTCCAAGGGGTGTGAGCACAGGCTGACAGCACTCTGCTCATGGATGTGAACTCTTATCCCAGCATTCCTCATGTCAGTCTCCTGTTCAGTCCCCCCTCCTCACACCCTGGGTGTGTCCCCTCTACTCACCCTGGGAACTCCCTGGCAGTGTCTGGGACAGCCCAGCCATGGTGAGCTGCCTGTGGGCACTGCTGCCAGACCCCAGGCACAGCCTGTCCCTGTCCCAGGATCCCAGCCCAGTGCACAGTGAGGCCAGAGTGACCAGCATTCCCAGGCTGCAGTTAATCCAAGCTGCTGCTCTGTGCTCCCCTTTCAAAAAGTGTCTTGGCTGGGCTTTAGAGAAAAGAAGAGCAGCTTGTCAGGAAGCTTGGCCAGGGAGAGAGCAGCTCTCATTGGCATCTGGAGGGCTCTGTCCTTGTGACACCACATGGCCATGCCCCAAGGTGGAAGAGGGGAGAGCAGGCCTCCAGTTCCAGGGCTTCACCACACTCCACACTACTGGGAAGTTCTTCCCAATATCCCATCTAATCCTGCCCTCTGGCAGTGGGAAGCCATTCCCTGTGTCCTGTCCTCCATCCCTTGTCCCAAGTCGCTCTCCTGGACTCCCTTTAGGGACTGGAAGGGCTTTAAGGTCTCTCTGGAGCCTCCACTTCTCCAGGGGAGCACCCCCAGCTCCCCCAGCCTGGCACCAGAGGGGCTCCAGCCCTGGAGCAGCTCTGTGGCCTCCTTAGGACTCTCTTCAGCAGCTCCATCCTGTCCAATCCCTCACCTGCCAGCCCCCAGTGGGTCAGATACCAGCCCATCCTACCAGCCCAAGGACTTAAAAAGTAATTAAAGACCTCTGCAAAACTGAAGCTGAACACGATGGAGTTGGGGACAGAGGGAAAGTGAGGTCCCTGCAATCCATTAGGATGGCTTGAGGAATTCACTCCCATTAGATCCTGCTGCAGCCAGGGGCTTAGCAGGATTCAAAAGTGGATTAAACATTTATACAGCTAATGAGAACATCTTGTTACTTCAGATAGGATATAAAAAAATGAAGGCTAGACACTTCAGTGCCACAAGCCATAAATTACCCAACAGTGATGGGGGTGAGGGAGAAGTTTCTCTGCTCATCCCCCTTCCAAGGAAGTGGTGAGGTTGGAAAATTGTTCTCAGGATGGTGTGAGTGTCCAGCCCAGCAACGACTTGTCACAGCAGGGCTTTCTTGCATCCAATGCCTGTGGAACGGCCCAATCCTGCACTCTGCCAGGAGCATCCTGTGAAGTCCCACTTAGCTTGAGTGGGAGTGGGACAGGGTATAAGGCAGCAGGAGGAACCTGGTGCCTCATGTCATCCTTGTGCACCCCACGGAGATGGGCAAGCAGCAGGATCTGGCCCATCCCCACTCCCTCATGGAGCAAACAGCGGGGAGTTAGGAGCATCCCAGCTCCTGGGCACCTCCCACGGTCACAGGGAAGTGCACAGCTTTCCATGCCCATGCTGGGTCTTGCAGCCACCTCAACTTGTGCCCACAGGTCCTTTAAATGCAAGCAAAGATGATTCTGAGATCCTTATCAGCACTCCTGGCAGCTCCTACTGCTGGAGACACACAACAGGCCATGGCTCATGTCAGAGCCGAGAGCTGCAACCTCTGCTTTTCTATCCCTGGCTGAACAGCCCTTGCAGCAATCTCCCGCTCCCCTCCAGGGGAGGAAAGCCCCGGGATAACTCCCAGTCTCGGTGGTGAGCAGCAGGCAGGCGCTCCCGGCTGGCACCGCTCCTCAGACAGGAATCCCTTGGGATGCGCTGCTGCGGGGAAGCCCCGCTCCTGCTGCTCTCCCCTGGAGCAAGCCCAGGACAGGCTGGGGCTCTCCCTGTCCCTACCTCATGCTGTGCAGAGTGGGAGTGCTTCCCCTGAATTCCCATGAGCAAGGGGTGTCTGGAGAGCAGTTCCACACTGAGCCAGGCTGCCACCCCAGAGCTCCTGGTGCTTCCTGACAGCCGCATTTGAATGGGAGAGCAAGGAATGATGACAAACACGGCAGAAAAACACTGCTCCCTGCACACACAGGCAGAGACCCCTGTGGATTCCTCCTCTCCACATCCAGCTACATGGAAAATGACACAGAAGACAACCAGTTGCAAGGAATATGACACTGAAGACCAAGAGTAGGTCAGGGAGATGCCCAGGTCTGAAGGGCGTTGAACTCATAACATTAAAGACACAAACACAGCTCCTGCTCTGCCAGCACTGGTCAGTCCTTCCCAAGCTGCAGCTGTTCAGAAAATTTCAAGAAATTTCCACTTGCCTCCTCTCCTTCTGTAACCACCAGCAGTGGGGAATGCTTGGGACTGGTGCCTGTGGGCTCAGGGTGTTCCAGGCTCCGTGATCTGGGCTAACCCAGGTGCTGGCACACCCCTCACCAGGAAAAGTCCCCATCCCAGCCACTTCCAGGCCCCATCTCCAGCTCTACCTTCGCTCTCCTGTCCATCCGCAGCCTCCGCCCACCAGCAGCGCTGCAGAGCTGCTGTGCAGGGATAAGATTCCAGCCAAGATGCCAAACACGTGTATCTGTTACTCCCAAGAGGATGAGCAAGGCAGGTGGCATTTCCTTCTCCAGCCAAGACCAGGAACACCAGGATGCTGGCACAGGCAGGGCTCTGAAAAACCAAATCCTTGCCAGGTGAGGCCATTTCATGCTGGCTTTTTAACAGAGTGGCCACACTGGCAGCATCTGGGGGAGCCAGTGCTGCCAGCACTGCTCTTCCTGTGACACCCCAGGAGCATGGCTGGTAGAGAGGCCCCAGGGAAAGCCAGGAGCTGGGAAGTGGAGCAAGGCTGAAGCAGGCGAGCCATTCCAGGCAGGCAGCTGCTGGCTCTGCCCACGGGAATGGGGCTGGAGCAGCGTGGACAGATGGCTACTTCTTGCCCAGGCAGCCTCCATGCCTCATTCACAGATTTGCTGTCCCTGAGTCATTGCCCTTCAAAGGACAGCAGAGCTGAGCTCCTGCGTGGAGCCAGGCATGAGTCGCATCCTAATGGCATCCCGGTGACAGGGGGAATAGCCCCCGGCAGCCAAGCACATCCTGCCTCTGCCACCTGCCTGCCTCCCACCCTGGAGGGCAGCTCTGGAGCCCACAGCACAGGAAAAGCCTGGGAAGCATCCCTAGGGACAGGCCTGGGGCTGTGGGATGTTTTGACAAACCCACTCTGCGCGTGATCCTTGGCACTGCCCAGCACCGGGGTCAGGCCAGGCCATGTGTGATCCCCTCTGGGTGGAACAGCTCCTTTCCTGATGGAAAAGAATCCTGTCCTCAGGCAGGGACCAGGTGAAGCCCGTTGTGAGTTCAGCTGGGTTCAAGCAGACACCCTGTGCATCCTCTCCCACCTCCTGGTGCTGGTGTAGGAGGTGCTGCCTCCTCTCCCTGGGAAGTGCACGGGACTGGAAGTCAGCGTGGCACCAGCAGATCCCTTTGTCTGTGGGGAGCACAGATCACTGCCTGCTAGGAAAAGCAGCGTGGCAAGACAGCCCTGATCTGGACGAGCACAGGCAGCCTGTGACAATGGATGTGCACAGCAAGGGGGCTGGAGGTCGTGCTGTTTTCCCAGATCTCACATTTTGCCGATATCATCGCACGCGCTGCTGAGCTCCTGACTCCCAGAGCCTTCACGCACCACACAGAGCAGCAGGATACTTTCCATCTGCAGCTGCTGAGGTGGCACCTCTGAGGGGCTCCTCCCACCCTGCTGGTGAAGCCCCTGTGCCCACCGTGCTCCCAAGGATGGGCACACATGCAGAAGAACCTGGGCTCGCATCCAGCACTGACGGCAGCAGGCACAGCCAGGAGCAGAGAGCAGGAACTGGTGCTGGAGCCTGTGGCACTTGGAGTTACTGGTGACAGTTTGACAGAGACAGATGTCACCTTCCCTCGCTGTCCCTGCACCATTTGCTGACCTGCCTGTTGCTCCATGGAGACCTGCTGCAGCCTTGGGAAACTCATGGGTTGTCCCCACCGCACCACTGACAGACACAGGTGAGGACAGGCAAACAACAAGGACTGACAGACAACCAGCACAAAGGAGGCAGCCAAAAACCACCCAATCCCCCATAAATCCCTCCCATTCCACCCTGACCCCATCCTAGGCTGCTTCACCCCACAGCACCTGTGTAGGTTCAGCCTCCAGCCCATCACACACTCCCAGGCAGCTTGAGATGTCTCAACCCCACACAAAACTCAGGACTATCCAAGCACCATCTGAGCGTCCCCACTCCCACCTGGCTTCCAGCCCTCCCAAGTCCCAGGTACCACTGATGCATTCCTGACACCTCTACAGCTTTTATTCCATGGGGTAAACTCCTTCCAGCAGTTCAGTTTTTGTTTCTCTTGTTTTCCAAGCCCTGATCTCAGCAAGGAGCCATCCAGGCTCGGAGCAGGAGTGCACCAGGTTGAGCATCACTTTGGATAAGCCCAGCCCAAAAAGCCTCAACTTGAGCAACTTTTGTGAAGGTAAAACACTGCTTTAGTTCCCCCAAAAGGTGTCCCTGGCACTGGGATAACCCCAAGACATGGTGTTCCCAAAGCTCCTGGCACCAGTGGGCTTGGGTTTCCAGAGGATGTTCCACAGGGAGGGATGCTGATTGCTGATGCTATTCCTGGTTAAACAAGAGCCAGAAAACAGGACCCCAAAGGGTGCTGAACCTGGGCACTGGGGATTTGCTCCCTGCTCCATGTGGGATGTGCCTGTGGTGATGCCAGAGCAGGAACAGCATCCATTTCTCACCACATCACTGCACATCCACAGCACAGAAACACCAACAAAGCCTCAGGAGTGAAATCCTGCCCTGCCAGGGGCACAGGGGAAAGCAGAGGTGCAGAACCAGATCTCACAGCCACGGGCCCATGTGCAGAGAAACCCGATAATCTAATCACATCTGAGATGCTACAGGTCCTGTCCAGCCCAGCCTGGCCAGCTCTGCTGCCAGCCCCCTCCTGCCTGTCAGCCTTCTCTCACCACAGCTTTGTTTCTTGCAGCCTAATGACTCCTTAATTCCGCAGGCTTTGTCCCATAGATCTTGATTTGCCCCAGGACTGGTGGGGCAGACTTGGCCTTGGCATGAGCAAAGCTCTCATCTGGTGTCTGAGCCAGAGCAACACTGCTCTTTTCCTGTTTGGAAAGATGGGAAAAAGACACAAACGAGCCCTAAGCATCCCTCAGGGCATTGCTTTGGAGGGACAGCGACTTCCTCCTGCACCAAGTCCTGCAAAGCCTGGGCTGACAGTCTGAGTGCTGCTGCTGCCCCACATTTCCTGATAGATATTTGAGTCCAATATCCACGTCCCCAGGCCATGACCTCCTCAAGCCCCTTTGGAGGATGCTCCAAAGTGTCCCCACAACTGCTCAGTGCACCAAGTTCATTGTGTCTTGCAGTGACAAAGGGTACAAGTCACACAGCAACAGGCGAGGTGGAGGTGGCCGGCAGCTGCTCCTGACTCAATGACTTTTCCCTCTTATGTTCAGAAAAACACAGGCGTTTTCCACCTTTTATCCACAAAATCCCTACCTAGCACCATGACCCAGCAGCTGGCAGGCAGATCCTTGCAGCAGAGGGTGAAATTTGAGAAGATGGATGGACCTTGTGGACCCACTGCCCTCTCTTCCTCCTGTCTGCAGGATCCCGGTGCCCCTGTCCATGAGCGTCCCTGTGGGAGCCAGACCCCCAAAATCCCACCAAATGGGAAATGCAAACAATAAACCCCAGAAATACATCTTCATGGTTTGCTGTCTCTCAGCCACAGGGATTTCTGGTGTTAGTTGTAAGAGTGACAAATAAAACATTTCCACGGAGTGATCTGGAAGCTGACAGTGCTGCACGGGAATAACAACATATAGAGAAAGTGGGATCTGCCCAGGAACGACCCCCAGGCAGAAAATAAAAAGGGAGAGTATGACTGCACTGAGTAATCTCAGCAGCTGAATTACACACAGACCCCACCATTTCATGGGATTCCAATCTCCCAGGGAGACTTTGGTCCAGTCTTCCCCAATCTCCAGGCACAGATGGACGCTGCAGATAGGTAATTATTAAAGAAAGGCCTCATAAAATCAGGCCTGCTCTGTTAAATCAATAGCCAGCCTGCCATTTCTTCTAAGTGCAGCTAGTACTTTGCAAGTTCCCATGTGAAAACAATCTGGATATGAATAGTTCGTTAACATATCAACTTTTTCTAGGTGAAAAATAAGTGCACCTGCATAAACATTACATCTGTTCCATGAGAACCCCCAAAAGAAAAATGTAAACAACCTGAACCTTAGCAGGTACACACAAATCACCTTCTGATCAACAAATGAAGTAGTAAGAAAACTACCACCAATAGATGTTGCACATGAGGTCTGTGAAAACTGTATAAAATAAGTTACGTGAATAAAGATTCGGCTTTTCCTGCATGAAGAAAATGGAGCTCGATTGATTTATTCTAATAGATGGATCTGGGGCTGGGATGCCTAAGATGCTGTTTCCCCTCCTGGCAGCACCTGTCTTTTCTTCCCAAACCTGAGGGCAGCTCTCGAGATGATTTATTAACTAATTATGGAATTATTTATTAAATAATTAAAGGAATTATGTGTCCCTGAAACCAATCCACAACACTTACATGCTTCCAAATTTTCAGCTTGGGGTGAAACCTGCTGCCATAGGAAGGACCTGGCAGCTCCAGTTGGGATTTGGTGTTGCTGCTGTTTGAAATCAGGTGGAATAAAGAGCCAAAATCACTGGAGTGGTTTGGCTCCCACAGAGCTCCCTGTGAGCTGTCTACTGAGCCACACTTCTTAGGCACCAAATTCCAGAGGGATCCGTGGTTCAGCAGAGGGAGGCTGTGTGCAGGTGAGCTGGAGCTGCTGTGCTTCCTCATCTTCAATTTTCCAGCTGCTGTTACAGAATGGCAGGGATGTGGATGGGGCACAGCACTAACCCTCCATGCACAGCCCTGCTCCCATGGTCCCATATCCCAGAATTATCATTAAAATCCTGTTTCTCCAGCTCCAGAGCTCCTGAAGCCAGAATCCTGCTGTGAGGGTTCTGCAGGAGCTCTCACACTGGCCAAGCTGCACGTTCCACTCTGTTTTCCTCCACTCCTCTGCTGTTTTCCTGTTATTTGCTCTCAGATGTTATCACCATCAAGCAATAGCTCTGCCATCCCTCACAAACAGGTATTATCCAGCATCTAGATGGGAATCACAAATTCAAACTGCTTCAAAAATCCCGCCAGCCACGTTTTTCCAAGGCAATGAGTAACTGCAGTCCCTGCTCAAGTCCAGAGGACTTGAAATCAGGCCAAAACTCACTCGTCACCACAATGCTGGAGGGGTCTGGCATTAGCCTCAATTCACAGATGGGGAACAGCCACTGAGAGGGAAAAGCTGAGTCTCATGGATGTGGAAGTCTGGAGTAAGACACATAAATATGGAGTGAATGGCCTTAAACAAAGCAGCCTGATTTTCAGGAGCAACCAAAAGGCTGGGAGCTGTGGGGCTCTGGTGGGAGTGTGCAGACTCTGGCACTCCCATGGGAATTTCCCAGTGGGTGGCCCAGGGGAGTGTGCACAGGTTGCCCCTGCTGCTCCTGCCTCCTGTTGCTTCCCAAGTGCTGCCTGTGGAATGCAAGGCTGGAGCTCACAGATGCTCTAATGATGCACTGACATGACACGGATCCAGCTCAGAGGGACGAGTCCTGCCACTGCCTCCAGCTCTGCATCTGCCCAGCACATCTCCTGCTATCTCATCAAGGATGTTAAACCCAGGGACACTTTATGGAGACTCATCAAAGCATGGCTCTGTTTCTACACACTTTGGAGTCCCAACATAACGATTATTTTCCCACCTCTTTTGCTTCTCTCTCTGGGCCACCCAGCAGAGATGGAAGCTAAACCTGAAGTTGGAATGTTTATATTCCACTAGACATGGCACAGGGAGATCCTGATCTTGCTGGGGCCCTGGAAGCAGGACCAGCACAATGGACAGCACCAAACTCCCTGCGGAAGTGGAGCAGCAGGACCAAACTACTCAGAGCAGGCTGAATACTACATCCCTTGGAAACCACAGGGGGATTTGGGAAGCAGACTGTAATTACCTGCCTTGGCCCAGGCCCAGAACACAAGCACAACCTCCTGCTCAAACCCAGCTCCCCACAAAAGCGACCCTTGGAGTGATCAGGATCTCACCAATGTGCCCTTGGTGACAGACACCACCTCAGTGTCCCAGCGCTGCTCTCGGTGCTGCTCCCACACTTTCCAAGGGCATGAACATCACTTTAAGAGCTGCCCTGCAGCTCCAAGTGTCCCTCAAAACTCCTGTCCCAGAAGAGGAGCAGCCAACCCCGTCGTACTGGCAGGGAGGACACACTGCCACCATCCCTGTGGGGACAGTGCTGTCACACACCCCAAGACACAGCTCTGAGAAAGGGAAGCAGGTTTAACTATGGAGACCACTGCACTTCCCAGAGGTGATGTCTGCAGGGAGCCTGCACAGGTGAGCCAGGCAGCTTGGAGCAGGTGGAAGCTGGAGGCACCACAGGCTTGTAAGAATGGAGCATCCAGTAGAACCACACCGGGGATCTGATGGAGATCTGACCACAACTCTGATCTGGGAGAGGAGATGGTTCCATGCTGAGCCTCAATCCCATTGATGCTGGGAGATGCGACCAACCCATCAGCTTTCAGAACAGGGACTGGGGACAGTCAGTGACACTGGGGGGAACACCAAGGTGGGAGGCATATCCCAGCACCCTGGGCCAGCTCCCTGGGCAGAAAGGGTGTAAGAGCTGGAAAACAGCTGCTGCGTACAGAGAAGGGGCACCGTGGTTCATGTCAGGTCACTGCTGGTCTAATGAGAGCCAGGCAGAACCCTGGGCTGTCCCAGGAGCAGCAGCAGGTCTGAGGTGAAGGTGAGGGGCCTCACACCTGCCCCAGCTCAGCCTGTGTGTGCACAGGGGTGTACCTGGAAAGGGGTGTGGGTGAGCCTGGTAAGGATTGGGGTGTCAGGAGTGAGGTGCTTGGATTGAGGGGGGTCTCAGGAGACGGGTGATGGAGGTGGGCTGTCAGGACTGGGGTGTCATGAGTTGGGTGCTCAGACTGTGTTGGGAATGGAGTGTTGGGAGTGGGACATTGGGAGCTGCCTGTGTGTGCACAGGTGTGAAGTGATGTGCGAGTGCTCATTCAGGCCAAGTCCTGCTTCGCCTTCTCTGTTCCACCACCCTGTCCCAGCCTTCCCAAGGGCTCCAGACCTGTCCCATCACCACTGCCAGGAAAGGTCTGGGGAGCAGAGGGAGACCCCATCCTGCAGGTAGGTGTGAGAGCAGGGAGCCCCTTTTAGCCCAGCTCACCCGGGACACCCCTCGTACCTTGCAGTCCGTCAGGCAGGATCTGACCGAGTACTCTTCTGATTGCAAGTACTTCTCCAGCAAGAGGTCGAACTCCTCGTATTTTTCCTGAGCGTGTTGGTCCAGCCGCTGGTACGCCTGGACGCAGCTGCTACAGGCCTCCCCGTCCAGCGCCCCGGCCGCCGCCACCACCAGGTCCACCATCAGGTTGTCCAGGCTGCAGTCCAGGCCGTCGGGGCCGGCCATCTCCCGCAGCAGGTCCCAGATCGTGTAAGTATCACAAAAGGAGAGGTTGAAGTTCCTGAAGTAAGCCTGCAGGAAGGTCCTTTTGGAGGAGGGCGAGGCGAAGAAGGGCGCGGCGGCGGCGGCGGCGGCGGCGGCGGCGGCGGGGG
>VWZP01000143.1:385742-411182 GCA_013396995.1 Dicaeum eximium | reverse complement strand
GGAGCTGGGGGAATGGGGAAGCAGCGGGAAGGGCTGTGGGCAAATCCCTGCTCCTGTGGGCAGCTGCCCACCCCGCCCTGCCAGGACCCAGCAATGCTCACGGCTTTCCTGCTCCCATCCCCAAATCCACCCCCAGGAAAGTGATGTTTTTGGAGGAGAATGAAAGGAAAGCCAGGGAATGCTTGCTGTGCTAATTCTGTCAGGGAGCCAAGGAATATGAAGCACCCCTTTGTTTTTTGGAGCAATTATCCTCCACGATTTGGCTTTTGGTATCTCCATGTGTGTGAAATGAGGGATTATATCCCACTTATCCATGGGGGATCGCTGCCTCCTCTCCACACTGCCCTGTGCTCCCACCTTGTTCTCTGCCCCATTCCTTGGCTGGACACCCAATCCAGCTCCCCCTGCCCTGCTCAACGAGTCAGAAAAATGCAGAGCACCCCCAAAAACGCAGAATCCCAGAATCACTGAGATTGGAAAAGCCCTCCAAGACTGAGTCCAGCCTGTGACCCATCCCAGCCCAGAGTACTGAGTGCATGTCCAGTTGTTCCTTGGACACCTCCAGGGATGGGGACTCCACCACCTCCCTGAGCAGCCCCTTCCAGTTCCTGACCCTTTCCATGAAAAAATTCATCCTGATAATGAATCCTGGTCACGTTGTGGCTGTTTCCCCAAGCCATCACCTGCAGCACCCCAGCATCTCCCTGGAATGGATCCCCCCCATCCCAATTCCCACCCAAACAGATCCATGGGTCCCGCTCTGGGATCCAGCGGTGAAGCAGCTCCTGTACCACTCCAGGGAGTCTCTGATGCTCTGGAACTCCGGGATCCTCCACGGCCACAGCCCCACCCATGAGCTGTGTGATGGGGAGGCAGGAGCTTTGTGCTCCCTGTGCTGGCCTCGATCCCACCACGCAGATTTCCAAGCTCCAGGGATGGGATTTGGGCCGGCAAATGCTCTGCAGTGGCCCCAGAGCCTCCCCCTGCTCCGGCCACCCCCACACTTGGCTCTCCATCACAGCAGCTCCTTCCATATCCCATTCCCAAGCCAAAGGCTCCCTAAGACCCCCCTTATCTCTCCTCAGGGCTGCCAGGCTTTACAAGGGGCTTTACTTTAAAGCACAGAGCAAATCTGATGGGTATAAAAGCGGAGCCTGGAATGCTGCAGGGCCAGGGGATGCTCCAGGGCCAGCCCTGCCTGGGGACACAGCTCTGGGGTCCCCTCCTTGGTGCCGCCAGCCTCAAATGTGGCATTGGAAACAGCTGCCAGAGAAAACATTCCTGGGTTTGCTGGATGAAGGATTTGAGCACAGCTCCTGCCTTTCCTCTCAGTGTCTAAAGGGAGCTTATGGAAAAGATGGACAGTGGCTTTTTACATGGACAGTCAGTGACAGGAAAAGGGGAAATAGTTTTAAATTAAAAGATGGGGGATTAACATTGGATATTAGGAGGAAATTCTTCCCTGTGGGGGTGCTGAGGCCTTGGCACAGGGTGCCCAGAGAAGCTGTGGCTGCCCCTGGATCCCTGGAAATGTCCCAGGCCAGGTTGGACAGTGCTTGGAGCAGCCTAGGCTAGGGGAAGGTGTCCCTGCCCAAGGCAGGGGTGACACTGGATGAGCTTTAAGGTCTCTTCCAACCCAAACCATTCCATGATTCTATGATTTAGCAGCCCTCCCATCTGTCCTTCTCCCATGGAAGGGTCTGGAGACCTCACAGGCACAGAGGTCATGGCAGGGAGGAAGCTGGAATGCTCCCTGTGTCCCTGTAGGGAAATCACAGCAGGATAAACAGGGCTGAGCTCCTTGGGCTGTCCCACATCCAGCTCTGGGGAGCAGCTCAGACCCCCCCATCTCATCCCTCCTCCAGCTGCAGCTGCCTCCGGTTTGCAGAGGGTCCGGGGGGCCAGGAAACCTGGAAACAGCCTGGGCTGAACAGGACGTGAGCAGGAGCCTCTGTCCAGCAGTGCTGGGGCATGGACAGCGCTCCTGGGGGACCAGGGGGGCGGGCAGGGAGCCAGCAGTGCTGGGGCTGCTGGGGGATGGCATCGGGAGCATCCTGATCCTGCAATTCCGAGTGCCCCCTGCACAGTGTGACAGGCTGGGAGAGCTGGGGGTGTGCATCTGGAGAAGAGAAGGCTCCAGGCAGAACTTACAGTCTTTCTGCTTCCCAAAGGGGCTCCAGGTGAGCTGCAGAGGGACTTGGGACAAAGGATGGAGTGACAGGACACAGGGAATGGCTTCCCACTGTCAGAGGGCAGGGTTAGGTGGGATATTGGGAAGGAATTCTTCCCTGTAAAGGTGGGGAGGCCCTGGCACAGGGTGCCCAGAGAAGCTGTGGCTGCCCCTGGATCCCTGGAAGTGTCCAAGGCCAGGGTGGACAGGGTTTGGAGAACCCTGGGATAGTGGAAGTTGTCTCTGTCCACGGGAGGGGTGGAAGGGCACCCTGGTCTGTACAGCCCTTTCCAGCCCAAAGCAGTCTGTGATTCCAGGATTCCTGTGCAGAGGCTCCATGTTCACCCCCCATCAGCTGGGATGCTTTGCCTCCCTTTCCTCATGATTGCAAAGGAAGGTTTGGAAGCAGCAGCTGCAAAAGTGTGGGCGAAAAACAAGAACCTGTGACTTAAATTTGGGGGTTTTTATCTGTATGAAGGTTCTTTGTGCAGTCTTGGAGCTGGTGATCCTGATGGGAGCTGCTGTGATTCCAGGAGGATTCAATGGCAGCTCTGCAGGAGGTTTAGTCCCAACAAAAGTGAGGAAGGACAAAACCACCTGGAGGAAGCAGTGAAACCCATTTCCTATTGGAATGGCTGGGAAGAACAGGAATCTCTGCCCAAAGCAACGCTGGGCTCATGCAAGGTCTGGCCAAAAATCAGCCGGATTGTTTAATGAGCTTCCCACAGGATGAGGACCCGAGCGGAGGAATTCCAGCCCATGGAAGGGGACGCGGCAGCACTGGTGGGGTCCAGGTGCTCCCCAACACCCCACACCCCCACCAAGCCATGGGTTTCCTTATCAGAACTCCTGGCAGAGGCCCAGCTGCTCCAGCTCCAATAAAGGAGCTGTCAGCTCCATGGGACGGGGGTCTCCTGGCACAGGGAGGGCAGGGACGAGCCAGCCCCTCTGCTCCTGGCTGTTCCTCGGGAACATCTCTGCCTGGAGCCTTTAATGACAAAGCCAAATGTGTGTGAGGAGGTGTAAGCCAAGGAGCCCGTGCCAGGTCCTGCTACCTACTTAATACCTGGGGCCTGTGCCGTGCTGACGATTCCCGCCTGGATAATGAATATTTTTAGCGCTCTGCTAGAGTGCTTTCAGTGCCCGGAGAGGCGGTGCTGGGGCTGCTGATGTTATTCCAGGGATGTCTTCCCCTATACAGATCCCAAGGGACTTGCAGAATACCCTGATCTCTTTCTCTTTTATGACGATTTTTTTCAGCTTTCTCTGATGTAAGCGGAAATAAATCCTCTGCTTTGGAAACAGGGAAAACTGCCGGGCCCTTCCCAGCTCCGGCACCGGGCACGGAGCTGGGACAAAGGGCAGATCTGTCCCTCCTCACCCCCTCCGGAGCCCGGGGCTGAAGGAAAGGTCCTTGCTGGGAGCAGAAAGGGCCCCTACCCTTCGGTGGGAGCGAGGGGCTCCATCTGGAAGCACTAAGGATGGGGGGAAAGCCGAGTTTCCAGTATTGTGTTTGGCTGGGATCTTGTTGTAGCGACTGCTGTTAATGCAAATCCCGGGGTGATTTGCTCCAGCTCACTTAGCGCGGGCGTGAGGCAAAAAAGCAGGATTTGTCCAGCTGGAGCCAGCAGTCAGGGCAGAGGAGGAGGAGGAGGAGGAGGCAGGGGAGAAAGAAGGAGGAGGAGGAAGAGGGCCCTGGGGTGCCCAGCTCCATGAGCTGCCCTGGGCGCTGCAGGGAGGAGCCCACTGGGGTCTCTTCATGATCCCTCTGTAGTATTTTTCTGGGCTTTTGGGATCATATTCCCAAACTTTCTGGCAGTTGCTGTGGCTGTTGTTCATACCCATGACACCTGGGGATGAACACCCACCCTGATCCCCGGGAAAGAGCCCGCACTGCCGGAGCTCTGGGGGCTTTGTGAGGTGCGTCCCACCCAGGGGCACGCACTGCCTGCACTCCTCTGCTCTGATTATCCCGCTTGGAAGAGCTGTTTTTCCTTGCAGGTTTAAGTAGTGGTGATTCCTGGAGGGAATGGTCGGTGATTCCCAGAGGGAAGCCTTGGGGGTTGGCACGGGCAGCTCGTCACAAGCACCCGCGGCCACTGGAGGCAGGATCTGCCTTTCCAAACAGAATAATTCCTCAGCCCTGGAGCATCCCCGCCGGTATCTCCTCGGGTTACTCCACTAATCCCGGCAGGATGTTTCCTGCTGGCCCGGGGAGGGCAGAGGCGTTGCTGATAACTGGGAGATGCTTCGGGTGGGAGGTGTCGGGATCCACACACGTGGCAGCCCCAGGGTCACTTTTCACCTTGGGCAGAGCTCTGGAGAGCTTCACCCAGGAATGAGAAAATTCCCTGTGACGTGGGGAGTGAGCCCTGACACCTCTCCTTGGCCGGGGGCTGGAGCTGTGGATTGCTGGAGAGGGAGTTCCTGCCCTCCCAGGGATCCAGTCCTGGCTCTTCCCACGGGCAGGGCACGGGCAGGGCAGCAGGTGACAATTTGAGCAAAAACGGGTCCCATTCCAGGTTCCTGAAGTCACTGTGCCTTTGTACTGTGCTAATTCCTGGGCCCGCACAATAATTGATTCCAGATCCCGGAGCAGTTTTGCAGGAGGGCGATGGATCTTGGCAGCCCTTCCCACCTCCAGCACGGGGAACCTGCAGCTGCAGCGGGATCGTGGCACAGCTCCTGCTGAGGGAGGGATGGTGGGAAGGGCATCAGCTCCCCGGGATGCTGCAGGGCTCAGATCCAAGCTGGAATGGCCGTGGGTGGCCATTCCATGCATCCCACCTCCTGATCCAGCTCATCCTCCCCGGCTGCTGCACGTGTCCCCCACCGCAGGGACATCTGCTCCAGCTCTTCCCTCCCCCCTGCAATCCAGGCCGGAGGTGCAGCCTCAATCTTTCCAAGGGTTCAGGAAGGTCAAAGACTTTTTCCGATGGCTCTCACCAGGCTGTGTCTTCCCCGGATTGCATCGAGGCAGGAGAGCCCTCGTTATCCCCCACATCTGACCCCTTGCTGAGCTCATTCCTTGGCTGGGATGTTCCCATCCCAGGTGGATTTATTCACCCCTCTGCTGGTCCCACAGCACGTGGATCCCGGAGGGTTTTTCCTATGGATCTGCCCTCCAGGACAGCTCTTGCTGGAAGATCCACAGTGTGTGGGTGGGGGGGTGAGGCCTCCCTGACCCTCTGCCCACTCAGCAGAGCTGGGGGGTTCCAACAGCTCCCAAATCCAGGCTCTTCCCGGCCATCCAGGGCAGCGCCTGGAGCCCAAATGGAGCCGCTGCGGCTGGTGAAGTGCTGGGGCAGAGACAGCTCTTGCTTGTTTTTCCCTCTAATAAAAAACTAATAAAGGAGAAAATGAAAAAATAATTTTCTGGAATTTGGCTGTGTCTGCCTGATTTCCTCTGTCCGATCCGCAGGGATGCGGATGTGCTGGCATGTGAGAGGTGGGACACTGCGGCATGGATGCTGCAGGGCAGGGATCTGCTTCCCTTTTCCCTTTTTCCTTTTCCCCTTTCCCCTTTCCCTTTTCCCCTTTCCCCTTTCCCTTTTCCTCTTTCCCCTTTCTCTTTTCCCCTTTTCCTTTATGTTTTCCTTTCTCTTTTCCCTTCCCCATTTGTCTTCCCCCACTCCTTTCCCTTTCCCTTTAGCTTTTCCCCTTTTCCCCTTTTCCTGCTCCTTCCTCTTGCTCTTCTCCTTTCTCTTCCCCTTCCATTTTTACATTTCCCTTCCCGTATTCCCTTCCCCTTCTCCTCCCTCTTTTCCTCCTTTCCTTTTCTCTTTCCCTTTTTCCTTCCCCTTTTCCCCCTTTCCCCTCAGGATCCCACAGCCCACGCCTGTTCCACAGGCTCCCATCCCTCCTGCATCCCATCTTTTCCCTGCTTCCCACTCAGTACCTCCTGCCCTTTCCACCCTCTCCACAGCCACCATCACCCCTTGGCAGGGCCCAGCCCCCCTGGTCCCCCCCTGTTGTTGTGTTGGGCTCGGAGCATTCCCGGGTGTAAATCCCTGCTCAGGGCCCATCCCGTGTTATTTATGCTCCCGCCGGGACCCCGCGCTCTTTTATCCTCCTCTTTAATCCGAACCAGAGAGGGGTTTGGCTTAACCCAATCTGCAGCATTCCCACTCCGTCCCCTGCCAGCCCTGCTCCTTGGAAATTCAGATAAGGGGAAGATTTATTCCGGCAAGGGGGGGGTTAAGGGAGAGTCACTTTTGGGGGTTCTTTGAAGATAAATTTAACTTGTTCTTATCTGCTGCACTCAACCAAAAGTTAACGCTGGGGAGGCTGTTGGGGGGGGTGGTTTTAATCTTTGGCCTCTTCCATTTTGGGTTCATTCCAGGGACATCCATCACTCCGGCCAGGTAAAGAATTCCGGTCCCTGCCAGCCCTGGCAGCGCTGGGGATGCTGTGGATGGATAACGGTGGGACCCTGCCCCCCCTGCAGCACTGACTCATCACCTCTTTGGGGTGGGGGTGGCAAGGGGGGGTCCCGGCCCAGTGGGGCTCTAATCCCCCCCAAATCCATTGACAGCCCCGCCCCCACGCCTGGGCTAATGAGCACAGGGCTAATTGGCTCTTGGCACCAGGGGTTATTAAGGCGCTGCCAGCCGGGGTGACACAGAGGGTGGGGGGGGGTCCCAGCGCTGGGACCGGGTCCACAGACCCTATCCAGGAGCTGTGCCCTTGCCTTGTCCCAATCCATGAGGATCCCTTTGCCAGATGTGTCTCTGCCTGGATCTGGGGGCAAAAGTGCCCCAATCCCTTCAGGGAAGCCTCATTTTTGGGGTGACCTGAGCAGCTGCAGGTGACATCCCTGGGGTACCTGTGCTCGTGTCTGAGCAGAGCACATAAATACTTTTGTATTGGGGTTTTTTCGTTGCTTTTTCCCCCACGGTTTCTTGTGGTAGGAAATTTTGGCTGGAATGTTAAAGGTTTTCCTCGTGTGAGCGAGGAGAGGAGGAAGAAAAGAAAGTGTGGAGGAAATCTTTGCCTCTGCCTGGTCTCTATGCAGAGGCAGCCACGGGTTTGCTGTTCCCTGTTCCCACATCCCTTTGCTGGAGCCTGCCTGGCCCCTCAGAGCCCCCCAAGCCCTGGGATGCCAGGGCCCCATCCCGGGAATGGTGACGATGCCTGGAGCAGCCACGTCTCACTGCAAAGGCCACTTCCCGTGGCTCTCTGGGATGGTTGTCCCTGACCTGTGACCTCAAGGTCAGCAGGTATCAACAACCCCCCATTCCTGGGGGGAAACGAGCCCCCAGCCCCCCTGGAATTCACTGCCTTTGTGGAGTCAGAGCATCCTGGGATGGGCAGCCCTGGATCCCTCTGCTCCAGGCCCCTCCGGGCCAAGGGCTGGCTGCTATCACTGATTCCCATCACTAATTTATGTCCCAGGGCTTGGGCTGCCTTAATTCACCAGAGGAGGGAGGGCAGGTCCTGGCAGCAGCCGTATTTCTGCCAGAGGTTATCTGGGAATTCCGCCTGGCTCTGCCGAGGTTATCTGGGAACCCTGCCTGGCTGTCGTGACCCTGCGAAGGGCTGAGCTGTGCCCTCCCCTGCCAGGGTCCCACTCATCACCCTGGAGCACTCCAGGACTGTCACCTTCCCCCCAGGGTCACTGGATGTTGACCTGGAACAGCTTTGGGGCAGGAGTATGTGGGAAAGTAGAGAGGGAAAGAGTTCTGGATGTGGATCCCGGTGGTTCTGCTTCCCAATTGGGATTTCCTACAGTGTCTCCCTTGGCACAAGGGCTATTTAAGATGCTCCAACCAGCAGGAAATAGTTAAAAGTAGCCACAAGTGTTCAAAATCTAAAAAGAAAGGACAAATGGTGGAGAGAAAAGCTGAGGAAGGGATGAAATCCATGACTTTCTTCAGACTGCACCAGCAGCCCCAGAGGATGAATCCCCTGTTCCTATCCACGGAGCAATGATGTTTTCCATGTGCTCTGTGCTCTCTCCATGCACTGGGCTGGGTGGGAAGCGCACAGGAACCATTTCCTCTCCTTCCCACTCCCCCTGGAAGGGGGATGCCGGTGGAGCAGCAGCGATCCATCAGGCTGAGGACTTTATTTGGGTTTCAATCAACTGGAAACAAGGGAGTACCTGCGGAACAGCAGCGGGAGGGGGCTGCATGGGGCTGTTGAAAGGTCGGGGGCCCTGGGGATCTCTTGCCTTCTCCTGATAAATTAAGGCTGCGTGTTCCAATCCCATCCGGTGTCAGCCCCTCTCCACCCAGGAATGGGATGGGGGGACCTTCCTGGATCTCACTGGGGTGTCCTCCAGGACTGTGTTAAGGGAAAATAAAGATATTCCCCTGCTCTTGCTCCTTGTGCCCCCCTCATTAGGCACAGTGTGTCCTTAGGGATTGAATTCCCAGCGAGGCAGGAAAAGCTCCATGTCCCCACACCTGATATGGTCAGCATGACCTCATTTTCCAAATTCTTTGCTGGAGGTAGCTGCTCTTCCTGGGCTCCTGGAAATGGGATGTGGTGCTCCTGAGACCCATGGGGGGCTGTGGGTCCTGTTCCTGCAGCGCTGAAGGACAGGAAACCCCTGGGAGCCCTTTTCCGCTCACAGGCACCCTGCAGGCATGGCCTGGATGAGCTGTGAGCATCCCAGCAAGCAGGAATGTCCAGGCAGGACCTCGGGAGTGACTTTTGGTGGTGGCAGTGCCAGGGCAAGGAGCAGGCAGGGAACAGGCAGGGATCAGGCAGGGAATAGGCAGGGATCAGGCAGGGAGCAAGAAAAGGAACAGGCAGCAAACAGGAAGGGAACAGGTAGGGAATAGGCAGGGAATAGGCAGGGAGCAGGAAGGGAACAGGCAGGGAACAGGCAGGGAACAGACAGGGAATAAGCAGGGAATAGGCAGGGAACAGGCAGGGAGCAGGCAGGGAACAGGAAGGGAACAGGTAGGGAATAGGCAGGGAGCAGGCAGGGAACAGGAAGGGAACAGGTAGGGAATAGGCAGGGAGCAGGCAGGGAACAGGAAGGGAACAGGTAGGGAATAGGCAGGGAGCAGGCAGGGAACAGGAAGGGAACAGGTAGGGAATAGGCAGGGAGCAGGCAGGGAACAGGAAGGGAACAGGTAGGGAATAGGCAGGGAGCAGGCAGGGAACAGGAAGGGAACAGGTAGGGAATAGGCAGGGAGCAGGCAGGGAACAGGCAGGGATGCCAAGAGCCACAACATTTTGGGAAAGCCAGAGTCCTTCCTTTAGGGGGGACATGGGAAGCCCAAGCCCTGCCAGAAAGCAGCAGGCACAGCCCTGGAACTGCCCCAGCAGAGAAGGGATAGAGTGGGAACGGGAAAGGCGAGGCTGAGGGCAGGAGCCTGCGGAATGGGAGCTGCAAAGGTTTCTTACAGCCCTGAGGAGCCGAACTTGCCTGGAGGCAGGAGAAAGGACGGGAAATAGAGGAGGCTGAGGCAAGGGTAGGGAACAAAGTCCTCCAGCACTTCAGAGGGAGAAGCTCTGCCAGGGAATTTGTGCCTCCACGAGAAAGCCACAGGCAAGAAAAGGGAAGTGAAGGTGGGAAGGACACTGCAGAGGAGAGGGAGGATTTTCTGTGACAGATTCCTTTGGAGCCAACGTCCCTGTGATGGCAATGCCAGGGGCGAGGGGCTGCCACTGCCAAGGAGAATCCCAAAATCACCGACCCCAAGGACCACCAGCCTCTCCAGGAGTGCAGGAGGATGGAGCAGCTCTGCTGCCAGAGCAGAGATCGGGCTGGGAAGTGGCCAAGGAAAAACACAATTGTTAAAAATGCTGATTCATCAACTTTGTCAGGAGCAGATCAGCACTATTTGCCTTTTTCACTACAAAAAAGGAGAGAGAAAACCTCCTCAAATTACTGAACACGTTTTTCTGCTTCAAAAATCCTGAAATTAAACTTAATGACAGGAAAACATATTAAAAATAAATGACCATCGTGACTGAAACAAAAGCTTGGGAAAATCGGGAGGGGGGGGGGCACATTTGGGTTGTCCTGAGCTCCTCTTTGCAGATATTTTCCCTTCCCCCACATCCTCTTTTAGCTGCTTTTTTTGAGATGTCACATCCTCAATGCCCAGTGTTGCAGCTGGGGGTGGATTTGGATGGAGAGGAGCCCATCCAAGAGGATGATGAGGACAAGATGGGGTGGCAGGAATCCATAAAGGATCCTGCAGTGTTGGGAGGGGTGGATGGAGCTGTGAGCTGGGAATTTTACCTGCACCTCTTGACTCGCTTCAAGCCAACATTGAACCCATTTTTTATTCTGCTCCCAGGCTTCCCAGAGAGGGATTGAAAAGTCCTTGAGGTGCTAAAGTTATAATGAATAATGTTTTAATTAAGCTTGTGGCCCCCAAAAAAAGACCTTGGTGAAAGATGGGAGCAAATCCCGCCGAGGGAATCTCAGCCCTGCAAAGAGCGAGGCTGTGTGAGATCTGTGATGGCTCTACCAGAAGAGCTCTCCCTTGGATAGAAAGTGAGAAAAGATGCCTTAATTGCTAATCCAGAGGAATTTAGAGCCATAGGCACAATGTCCCCTCCCCAGTGCCCAGCGGGTCTGCAGGGAATTCCTGGAATGATTAATCATGGGACAAATTCATTATAAACATAGAGAGGTGAACCCAAAGGCTGGAGGCTCCTCTGGAAAAGGGATTTTAGCGGGGGAGAGGAAAGGGTTAGAGCAGCTCCCGACAGTGACTGCTCTGGGTGACCACGGTGGCCCCAAGGAAGGGCAGGGGTGGCATTTCCTGGCTGCCGTGGGGAAGGGCTGCTCCTAAGGGAAGATCCCTGATGGAACTCACCATCCCGGCGGCTGGAGCAGTGAGTTCAGGATTTGGGGAGCTGGTGGATGCTCCTTTGGCTGTGCAGGGTGACCACAGGGCTGTGGGACATCCCTGACAGGAGGACATGAGTCCCTCGTCCTTTTGTCCCGTGCAAGGGAGGGCAGGACCTCAGCTGGAGGCTGAACTGAGAAGGGATGTGCTGGGGGAGATGAGGGCAGGGAAACGGGCAGGAAAATCCAGTGGGAACCTGCTGGGAAATCCTAGAGTTGTTCAGGTTGGAAAGGATCTCCAGGACCATTGAGTACAGCCCTTAACCCAGCACAGCCAAATCAGCCTCTTCAGGGAGCTGGGGGGCAGAATGGGGACCCATAAGTGCCACCAGCCTGCAGCTGGGGAGTGGCCAGGGCTGGAAGGGATGGCAGGACAGGCAGGACAGGCAGGGCTGGCAGGGCTGGCAGGACAGGCAGGGCAGGCAGGACAGGCAGGACTGGAAGGACAGGCAGGACAGGCAGGACAGGCAGAGCTGGCAGGACAGGCAGGGCTGGAAGGGCTGGCAGGGGTGGCAGGGCTGGCAGGACAGGCAGGACAGGCAGGGCTGGAAGGGATGGAAGAGATGGAAGGGATGGCAGCACAGCGGGCAGCATCCTGCCTCCCCAAGCCGCTTGCTCAGCAGCATCGGTGCAGCCCCAGGTCTCGTTTTCTCCTCTCCACAGCACAGCCGGGGGCCCAGGGAAGCACCGAAAGCCCCGGGCCGTGTCTGGAAGCGCTTGCTGGGCCGGAGCCCGGAGGGTGGGGAGGGACGGGCCATGAGCGCAGCTTTGTGCGCTGCACGCACGATTTAGTGTGGCCGCTCTTCCCGACAGGATCCGCCCGCGGGGGAGATCCCGGTGTCCCGGAGGTTCCTACGGCTGCAGAGCCGATCAAAGACCCCTCATACCCGGTGGCGGGGTGGCCATGCCCTGGCCCCAGGCACCCGTGCAGGGTTACGCTGGTGCAGAGCTGGGGATGCTCCTGTGACGGGATTTTGCTCCTGAGCTGGCGGGAGCAGCTCTGCAGGCACGGCCGCTCCTGTCCGGCTGCTCCTGGGGCTCTGGAAAAACCCCAAAGGGTGTCCCAGGAAGGGAGAGCTGAGGGAAGGAAGGGTGAGATGTCCTGCGTGAAGTGAGGGGTGGGATGTCCCCACATGGAGGTGGCTTTGGGAGGCTGGGATTTCCGCACATCTTTCTGGATTGTGCCGAGCGCTGCCCTGGCGCGGTGACCCGGGAGTGGGGCTGGGAGGGGCAGAAAAGGTCTTGATCAAAGCCGGGTCACTCCTGCGGACACCCCGAGCCCCCCGCGCTCCCTTCCCACCGCATCTGCCGGGTAATGGCTTTCAGGTGTCCCACAGGGAATCGGCGGGGGGGGCTTCAAAGGAAGAGGGTCAAAGGGACAGCGGGGGCTCCTGAGCGAGCCCAGGGGGGCGGCAGGGCCGGGNTCCGCCCGCGGGGGAGATCCCGGTGTCCCGGAGGTTCCTACGGCTGCAGAGCCGATCAAAGACCCCTCATACCCGGTGGCGGGGTGGCCATGCCCTGGCCCCAGGCACCCGTGCAGGGTTACGCTGGTGCAGAGCTGGGGATGCTCCTGTGACGGGATTTTGCTCCTGAGCTGGCGGGAGCAGCTCTGCAGGCACGGCCGCTCCTGTCCGGCTGCTCCTGGGGCTCTGGAAAAACCCCAAAGGGTGTCCCAGGAAGGGAGAGCTGAGGGAAGGAAGGGTGGGATGCCCTGCGTGAAGTGAGGGGTGGGATGTCCCCACATGGAGGTGGCTTTGGGAGGCTGGGATTTCCGCACATCTTTCTGGATTGTGCCGAGCGCTGCCCTGGCGCGGTGACCCGGGAGTGGGGCTGGGAGGGGCAGAAAAGGTCTTGATCAAAGCCGGGTCACTCCTGCGGACACCCCGAGCCCCCCGCGCTCCCTTCCCACCNAAAGGAAGAGGTTCAAAGGGACAGCGGGGGCTCCTGAGCGAGCCCAGGGGTGCGGCAGGGCCGGGGGCTGCGGGGGGACACGGAAAAGGGGGATGTGACACGAGTCCGTCCCCCCACTCCTTGTGCCAGCCAGAGGCTGATGCTGAAACCTACTTTTTGCCGTGGAAGAGCTTGGGTGGAGAAAAATTCAAACATGAACATTTTGGAAGAGTTTTTATTTCCCCCTATTTCACTCCAAAAACAATGTCCTATTCCCTGCCCTCCCGATTTCGAGAAAAGTCTCTGAAAACACGTTTTCCCGCAACTTTTCTATGTGTAGGGGAAGTGTTGGCCATTTTCTGACCGGTGTCACTCCCTGTTTTCCCTCCTCCAGTTTTTCCTGAGTCACGGTGCCACCACCTTATCATGCCTGAGCCTGTTCCGCACGTCCCAGGGCTGTGACATTGGCCCGAGGTGGCAGAACCCACACCAAGAGTGAGAAAAAGGAGGACATGAAAGTAACTTTATCTCCCGGGATGGATGTGAACAGGCTTCACCTCACCCAAGGATGCTGTGGAGAGGGAAAACACAAGGAAAGAGCCCAGGAAAGGGGGATCCAGAGCGGCCGGGGAGGATGGGGATAACCAGGATGGATTTGGGGTGCTGCTGGATGGCGCTGGTCCCACTTGCCTGGCGGAGACTTTGGCATCCGGGGGCGATGGGGCTGCTTTGGCAGCGAACACCTGCGGGGCTGGGCCAGGGAAAACAAAGGTGAGGCGTGGGATGGAGGGCGCGGGTCGGCCGGCTCCTTATCTCCCGCACTGTTTGCTCCAAGATTAACCCGAGCCCGCAAGATGCGAAAGTCCAAGGAAAACCAAGGCTGGGTTGGGATGATCGGGGGCCTCTCCCCCTTCCCCCGGTGGGATGGCCGCGCACTCCAGGAGAGCTGGGGTTTAAAGTCCAGGCGATTGTAGGGTGATTTACGACTCATTATTCTCTGGTGCAAGAGCTCGTTAATGAGCAATCAGGGGTTGGGCGCGGGGGAAGGGGGAATTGCGGGGCATTCCCGTGGGGAAGGGGCTTCTCCCGCAGCCCACCCCGGGAGGGGAGCAGCGAACAGCGCTGGGAAGGCAGGGGAGGACCATTCCCAGCCCCCTCAGCTCAGGGACGGGGCAAAGAATTCCTGGATCTTTTCCATGTTTTACACACCCCCTGCCACCACGTTTAGCTGTTTCCCCATTACTTTCCAATCCTGCCACTTATCAGGAGCCCATTTATCTGATAATCCGGGACTTGGATTTATTCCATGTTTTTGTAGTACGTGATAACACTTCCCATCCTGCTGACTCCATCAATTTGTCTGGAATGGTGTGGACGGGCGCAGGAAACTCTCGTCTCCCAAACCGGGCCAGAACCAGCTGGATTATGGTAAAACCTGGAAGAGAAAGAGAGGGAGGCAGCTCTGCCTCACTCCTCGCTCACAGCCAGCCGGCCCTTCCTGCCTGCGCGGGGATCCCACGCCCGCCGGGGCCCTGGAAGAGTTAGGATGGAACAGGAGGATTCCCTGCACCCCGTGCCCTCGGGGCTTTGCCTGCTCTTCCCCACAAAGCGCGGCACAAACATCAGCAGATAAAAAATGCCATAAGTGCATCCCAGGGCAGGGAGGGAGGGGAATGGGGAGCTGAGCCAGACCGGCAGTGCCTTGGGAATGGCTGTGCCTGCACCCTCGGTGCCTGGAGCATCCCAAATCCCTGCCAAATCCAGGGCAGGAGCGGGGCAAGGCAGCCCCTGGCTGACCCCAGCCCTCCCGCAGGATCCTGGATCCCGCCTGACTGCACGGCTCTAGAGCTGCCGTGCGCATTCCCAAAGCTCTGATTCCCGGCCGGAGCAGTCCCGCCTGTCCCAGCAGGGCAGGGACAGCCGCTCTGTGGCTCCGGGGGCAGCCACCACCATCAATCACTGCCCCGGGGGGGCTCGGGCGATGTGCTGCCCACGGGTCACCGCCTGTGGCCAAAGGGCACTGCCGGGGGCTCGGGATTTGCTCTGGGAGTGACTCTGGAATAACAGCCCCGCGTGTCCGTGGGGGTGGCACAGCCCCGGGTCTCCCAGCCTGGAACGGGGCTCGGACCAGCCGGGAGGGACTCCCAGACTCCGTGTCACAGGAGCCTGGGACCAGCCGCGGGAGCTTCCGTGTCCGGGGATGCTCTGCTGAAGGGTGGGATGCTCTCCCGTCAGGAATTTTCCCCTGTTCATGTGGGATGTCAGGCAGGGTTGGAGAGTCCGAGGAAGTGCTCCCATCTTTCCCTTGGATCCATGACTCCATTAAAGCAGTTTTCAGCTCAAAGGTCAGCACAAAACCTGCTCTTTTGGGACTTTACTCTATGTCTTGGCTGCAGCGTCCCCAGCCCTGCAGCCGGGACCAAAGAGTCTGTCCCAGCCGGGGGGGTGACAGCGGTGACACCAGAGCTGCTGCCACCACGCTCCTTGCAGGCAGCAAGCGGCTGGTGCGGGCAGCAAAACCCAAATCCCGCGATCCAAGAGTGCTGGAGGAGACAGCCGAGTCCTCCCTCCAAATCCCTCCTGTTTGTCTGCACTGCAGCTGTGGGGAACCAGCCGAAAGCGCCCGAGCAGGGACGGAGGGCCCAAATCTAATTTAAGTCAGCGCATTAGGCCAGGGATTATTCGGCTCAGGGACTGCTGGCTGCGAACAGGATCCCAGGGAAGCTCCCGGTTTGGGATGTCGGGAAGAGCTACCACTCCCCAGGCCTGGGTCGGATACGCTGTAATTAATATCAGCCAGGAATTAGGAGGGATTTGGAGACAGAATGGCCTGAGATTAAGTCAAACAGCAACGTGATCTGAGCTTTGTTAGAAATCCCCTTCCTAAAGGGCTGGTGCTTCCTCACAGCAGCACGGCTGGGAGGCCGCCAGGAGCTGTCCCCCCTGTCCCTGGTCACCCAGGCACCCCTGGGACCATGCACAGTCCTGGGATCCCCCCTCATCCTGCACCCACAGCCCGAGGCGTGGCCCACGGTGTGGGGAAGGGCTCAGAGCCCTCACATGGGGCTTCAGAAGCTTTTCTTAGTGGCCTTTCTTAAGTCCCCTCTGATGGGGGCAGAGGAATCCTCTCTTCCTCCCCAGGGATCAGATATCAGGGAGTTAAGCAAGAAACAGGATCCAAATCCTCCAGTTCCTCTCTAAGCTGCCTCTCACACAATTGGGTGCCTCCAGGATGGTCCCTCTGTCACCCCTCACCCGTGTCCCTGTGTCAGGTGACAGCTGGAGCATGGGAGGGTGGCTTTTCTGTGGGATCAGAGAGCTGGTGCTTCTTTTGGGAACTTTTGGCCTATTTTGCAATCCAGGACATTGCAGAGAGCCCAGACTGCAGGTCCAGAGGCAAGAGAGGAGGAGGAGGGGGAGGAAGGTGGGCACTGGGGCTGTTTTACCCTGATAAATTCTCATGTTTGACTCACCCACACTTTTGGGATCACTGTGACCCCGTTGGCCACAGAATTATGCCGGAGCAGGAGGAGAGGCCCTTTCTGCTCCCCCAGCCCTTGGTCCTGCTGGTGCTCCAGGGGCATCACACCCCAAACTCCTGCAAGATGGAGCTGCAGGACCGATTTCCAGGATTGATTTCCACATCTTGCTCCTTGCACGTGCCCAGGTGCTCTCCCCACAGCCCAGCAGCCCCAGCTCTCCCTGCCCTGGATTCTCCCAGCTCTTCCTCTCCACAGTCCTTTGGCCCAGTCTCTCCTCCCCTGTGCCAAAGTCAACACAGCCACGGCCATGGTGGTGGTGACAGTCCCCAGCAGCCCGTGGACAGGTGGGAAACAAACAATGTCAGGAGATAAACAGAGCAAACACAGCCCGGGCTGCTGCATTTCAGGCAATATTTGCAGACCAGGTGTGTCCCCCCCACCCACCTGAGTCACCCTGGGCAGGTGTGGCTGGGGGGGACGGTGCCCTGGGGACTCCCCAAAGCCCCTGATTTCCACAGCTCTTCCCCTCTGTGCCCATAAAGGGGCACCCAGAGCACCCACGGGGAGCTCTGTCCCCTCAGCAGACCCCGCTCGTCCTTTCCATGGATCACCCACACCAGGGTGGATGTCAGGAAAATTGGGGATCCCACGGCACGCTGAGGATTCCCTGGGAGATGATGGAATCACAGAATGGTCTGGGTTGGAAGGAGCCTTAAAGATGATCTTGTTCCAAAGCCCTGCCATGGGCAGGGACACATTCCACTATCCCAGGGCTCTCCAAGCCCCATCCAACCTGGCCTTGGACCCTTCCTGATGCTCCTTCTGGAGCCCCCAGTGCAAGGTGATGTTTGGTTCAAAGGCTCTTTGAGTTCTTTGAAGCAGGAACTGAGTTTCCAGAACATCCAAGAGGTTGAGGAGCATGTTCAGGGAGCTCAGCTGACCCTGGTGCCCCCACATCCAGCAGCAGGAGCAGCAGGAGCTGCCAGCGTGTCCAGGAGTTATCCCGGAGCAATCTGGGTTTATCCTGCCTTGCTCCCAGCTTTGCCTTTTCCTTCTCTGCTCACATCTGGCCACATGTGGCTGTGCCAGCTGCCACGCCCTGAGCCTGCAGGCCGTGTGTTCCCTGCTGAGGGAAGCGTGGATCACATCCCAAATCCAGCTCTTGGCGTGGCTGTGACAGATCCCTGCACCCAACGGGGAGCTTGGAATGGGCTCTTCCCTCTGGCACAGCCTCCAGGGACGTGCAGAAAACACCAGGAGAGACCAGGCTGCCCCAGAGTCCTGCTCAGGGCTGGTGGGTGATGGCTCCTGTTTGCCAGGAGAGGTTTGGAGGTGGCAGAGATGCTTCTCCTGCTGCTTCCCAGCTCTGCACAATTCCCACAGAGCCGGCGGGGCTGCCCTGACACCCATGGGGTGACCCTGCTCCACCACAGCCACGTCCTGGGGTGCTGCACCTCTGCTCTCCATCGGGATGGCTCCAGGGGGTGACACAGCAAAGGGAGATTTCCCTTCCTCCATCCTGGTTTGGGCTGCCTGGAGAGGTCGGTATTCCATGGACACGCCGCAAAAATCAGAACACTTGGGAAAACTCTCACAAAACGGGGCTGAATTCCTAAAAAAAAAAATCATTTGGGAAATTTCTCGAAGCATCACGAAGTGCAAAGGAAAAAGTCCTGTGAAGCACAATGAATTTTTTTTTAAATCACCAGGAAAATTCCTAGAATTCCTCATCTGAGGAATTTCTAGAAAACAGAGGAAGAGTCTGAGAAAAGTCCTTGGCTGAGGTTTCCTGGATGGAGAAGTTTCTCAAAAGTACTTGGAGAATTTCATACTGATATCCTAGACTGAAGAATTTCTTGAGGGCCCTTGTGGAAGTCTTGGAATTCATTGGGATGCTCCTAGGCAGGCTGCCGATAAGGAAATGCCAGAAAACTTCCGAAAGAGAGAAAACTCACAGGGAAAATGGAAGATTCTGGGGAAGTTTCTAGGCGGAGAAAAGTCAGGGAAGCTCTAGGGCATTCCTTGAAATATTTCAGATTGGAGAAGTCTTATGAAGCCCTTGAACATTCCTGGAAATGTTCTAGACACAAGTCATAGGAAATTCCTGGGAAGCCTTGGCGTTGCAGGAAAGGCTGAAGGATTTAAGAGGAACATGCCTTCCCCAAATTCACAGGACACAACCCTGTAGGAACTGTAGTGCTGTGGATCCCTAGAAAGCTCCAGGAATTTCCCAGGAGGTTCCAGGTGAAGGACTCAAACGTGGTGCCCACCCCGATCCTCTTTACTTTCTTTTTTACCCCGATCTGGCAGGATTTGCCTGGAGCTGATCCTGTTTTTCTCACAGATGCAGAGCTGACCCTGCAGATCTGACCTCAGGGTGGTGAGAAGTCCCCACTGGTGACAATTCCCACAGCTCCATGAAGCCACTTGGTTGGAAAAGCATCAAATCCATTATCCAAGCATTGCGTTATCAGTTTTCCCATTCCAAACCTCCATAACTTAAAGTTATTTGTATCTTTATCCCCTCTTTCCTGGTTCATTTTAACTCTCTCCACCCAGGCCTTATCCCATACCCTGGATCAATGTGATGCTTTCCTCCTCCATCTCCTCATTCCTGGGTGTGGATCCGTCAGAGAGGCAACAGATGAAGGAAAAAAAGGACATTTCCCCTTTTGTTCTCTTTCCTTCCTTGCTCCAAGAGTTCTTAATATTCCACTTGCCTTTTTTTGGCTCCTGCTACTCATTGAGAGGAGGTTTTCCAAGGGGCTCGGCAGCGTCTCCAGACCTCGTTAAATCCCGATAATTGCTGATACGGAGCCGCTGCGCGTGTCCGGGTGGGGGAAAAGCTTTTCGTGTTCATTACGCTGCAATTATGAGCAGGGAAGTTCATCTGCCATTTTATTGCTCTGTTCCATATGATCATTCCATTTCCCTGCAATTCCTCAGTGCCAGGAGTAATTTGGAGCTGCTCCAAAGTGCTTGGCTGTGCTCTTCCTGCTCCTGGATCATTTTGGGGGGCACCAGAGGAGGTTTGTGGCCAAACTCCTGTGAGACCTTGTTGAAAGTCCTCTCTCCTGCACAAACAGGCTGTTCCCCAGATCCTTAACCAGGGATTAGCATTCCCATTTATCCCAGGGCTGCTCTTGCCTCACCAGCCTTGGCTGAGTGACCTTGTAGGGACCTTTCAGAAACCCCAAATATTGCAACTTCTCTGCTCCAGTCCTCATCCAAGAGCTCAATTACTCTAATTAAGCTCATGTTACAGCATGGCCAGTGTGGACACACCAGCCCCAGGACTACCACGGCTCGGTGCTCATCCCACTTTTCTCTTGGAGCACCTGAAGCTGGAGACTTGGCAGGTCTCTATGCCAAGCTGAGTGACCTGGAAATTCATGGGCATCTTCAGCTGCTGTGGCAGGAGGGATGATCCTGAGAATCACAGAAGCCCTCTGGGACTGTGGAGTCCAACCAAGCCCCAGCACTGCCAAGGCCACCACTGACCATGTCCCCAAGTGCCACACCCACATGGCTTTTAAATCCCTCCAGGGATGAGGACTCCACTCCTGTGCCAGGGCTGGACAACCCTTTCCATGAGAAATCTTCCCAGATATCCAACTAAACTTCCCCTGGCCCAGCCTGAGGCTGTTCCCTCTCCTCCTGTCCCTGTTCCCTGGGAGCAGAGCCTGACCCCCCCGGCTGTCCCCTCCTGGCAGGAGCTGTGCAGAGCCACAAGGGCCCCCCTGAGCCTCCTTTTCTCCAGGCTGAGCCCCTCCAGCTCCTTCAGCCACTTCTGGTGCTCCAGCCCCTTCCCCAGCTCCGTTCCCTTCCCTGGACATCCCCCAGCCCCTCAATGCAGCAGCACAAGAACAGCAGAGGGTAAAGAGGGATTTGGGAAAAGCTCTTTGGATGTGAGAAAAGCTCTTGAGGTGCTGCTGATGGCCCCGGCTCCCTCGCCAACACCTGCCAAGGTCGGACAACTGGAAGGAAGGGGGCGGCCAAAGGGCCTCTTTTGATCCAATTTTTCCCCCTTCTTGAGTGAGGAGTTTGATGGGAATTGGTTTAAAGTAAACAGAGGAGCCCTCGGGGCGGGCGTGCAGGGCTGGCAGGATCTGCCGGGACAGGGAGGATGAGCCGTGGGATAATTCCCAGCATCCATAGGATGTTAGTTTTTGGACTTCATCAATAAGACTCTTCTCCTGCAGCTCCCCAAAATGTTTATGGAAGAGATACAGGAAGGGAGGAAGATCAAACCTGCTCTGCGAAGCCTCTCTGGCTTTATCTGTGGTTTATGAGGTGACCAGACCTTGGCGGCTCCGTTTTAACTTGTTTTGATCTGGCCGTGCTTTATGACGATTATTCTGAAATGTTTTGACAGGCACGAGCCTCACCCGTCTGGGCTGCTCTGCTGGGAGTCCCGGGGCAGTGCTCCCACAGCCCGGCTTTTCCACAAAAACCCAAAAATTCCGAGCGGGGGATGATGCCCGTCCTGAGGATGCGGCACTCGTGTCCACCTGGGAAGACTGGATTTGCTCATGGCCCTTCCCTCTGCTCGCAGCCTTTGTGGGGTTTGCTGGTAGTGCCTTTCTGAACTTTGGGAATGGTTTTCCAACATGTTTCCAAGATGTTTGGGCTCTCAAGTTGCATTTTTTGTTTTCCCCCCAAAACCGTCTCTCGTTTGCACATTTTTCGTACTTTTAGTTTAAAAATTCCCAGCTGCAAACCACATTTCTGGGAGGATCGTTCCTTTGTGTTTCCAGTGAAAATGGGAACATTTCAATAAATCATTATTGGGTTCTTTTAAAGTGTTTTTATGGACAATACTGGGAGCTGCTGGCTGGATTTGAGGACAAGTCACACATACCCGTCTGGAGGGGTGGTGGGGTGAGCTGAGCTGGGCTCCAAGGCCAAGGGAGGTGTGGGAAGATGTCGGTGGTTCCCAGGGATCAGCAGGATTACACCAGAGGCAGCACCTTCCCCACCTCCTGTTTACAGTCCTTCCAGCCAGGGCTCTGTCTCGGAGTCCTCAGGAGCTGGAGCCACACGGGAAATAATCTTGGAATCACAGCATGGTCTGGCTTGGAAGTCACCTTAAATTCCATTTTGTCCCACCCCCTGCTATGGGCAGGGACACATTCCACCATCCCAGGTTCCTCCAAGCCCCATCCAACCTGGCCTGGGACACTGCCAGGGATCCAGGGGCAGCCACAGCTTCTCTGGGCAACCTTCAGGCCCTGGAAGGGGCTCTGGGGTCACCTGGAGCCTTCTCTTCTCCAGGTGAGCACCCCCAACTCTCCCAGCCTGGCTCCAGAGGGGCTCCAGCCCTTGGAGCAGCTCCGTGGTCTCCTCTGGACTCTCCAGCAGCTCCAGGTCCTTCCCGAGCTGGGAGCCCAGGGCTGGAGGCAGCTCTGCAGAATTCCCCCTTCCCTACTTCCACTCCAGGGATCACCTCGGGGGGTTCTGGGGTCCCTGGGGCCGAGCGGGCTCCAGCCAGGGGCTGCTCCAGCCGGGTGTGCCCAGCCCTGCTGCTGGAAGCTTGGCATTGCCTTATCCCGGTCAGGGATACTGATTCCTACTGGGAATTAGGGATGTGCTGCCCTCAGTGGGATCTCTCCTCTGTTCTCACCTCTGATGGACTAAACCCGCCCCTTTTCGCCATTCGCCTCTCGGGGCAGCGTGAGGGATTAGAAGATGAGGGTAAAATTGCCTCCTGCTAATTTGTGCAGATTCCCTCCCCTCTTCCTGGGCGCTGCTGCCCGTTCCACCCTTGGCAGTGCCCGGTTCCCTGAGCATCCCATGCCGCGGGATTTGGGATGCCCTTTCCGGCCAATCCACCCCGGGATGCTGGGGCAGAGGCAGCGGGGGGTTCAGCGCATCCCTGCACGATCCCAGCTGGAAGAAGGACGGGCCCGGGTGGAAGGAGGATGGCCCGGGTGGAAGGAGGATGGGCAGGCAGAGAGCTGCGGCCGCGTTTGCATCTCCGTGGGTGTTTTCTTCATTAAAATGCTGTGGGAAGAAGTTACCTCGCCTGCCTCCGTGTTTGCTGCCCCCGAGCTGGAAGCGAGAGCCCTTTGCCAGGGAGAATGGGAAGGAGTTTTGGCAGGAAGGGCTCTCCGTGGGCTGCCGAGGGTGCGTGGGCACGGGCCGTGACTGTGGCCGCTGCCCACGGAGGCACCGAGGCTTTGGCAGGGGGAGGACGGGGCAGGGGACTTTGGACAGTGTGGGTTTGATTTGGGCTGCCCCGATGACAAAGCTCGATGTCCCTTTTAGTGGCCAAAGCCCTCGCTGTGTCTGCCACCTGCATTTCTGAGCGCATCCCCCTGCGGACCCCTCCATCCCCCTTATCTCCTGTGGGTGGTTACTGCCAGGAATTATCATCTGCCTCAGAACTGCTTTGATCTGTTGCTCCCGGAAAAGGAAAACACACGTTTTCTCTCTTTATTTTATTTTAAGCATCGTTTATCAGCTTAGCAACACCTTTAGGTGAAGGGGCGTGTGGGCAGGGCCCCCAAACCATCCACCCTCTGAGGAAAAGGCTTGGGAGCCCCTGGAAGGATGGGATGGCTCGGGATGGGGGCAGCAGGGACTCGCTGTGCCCCCACGGTGGAGGTTTCACACAGCCGGGCATCCTTCGGGCTCCCGGTGCTCTCCCGGTGCTCTCCCGGTGCTCTCCGTGTCCCCAGGCTCTGGACATGCCCTGGGGCCAGCGCTGAAATGGATGCTGCTCACTGAGCTCCTTAATTGCTTTTAGTTGTAGGCTTATTAAAGCAGAGGATTTAAATAATGTCAGGGGGAGGAAGGAAAAAACCATCTCAATAAAAACAAGCTGAAGGGAGGAGTCGTCAGCAAAGGCTTCCAGGTTTCCTATTTTTCCTCCAAATCTGCTTTGAGTTTAAGCAAATCCCCGAAGATTGCCCATGAATAGTCATGCGGGAGCTGCCCTTGCCTGCGCTCCAGCCGCTATCCCAAAAAACCAGATTCCTGGCAAAAAGGAGATGAGAAAAAGCACCAGGTTTTTCCTTGAATATTCCTTATTATTCGGGCAAGGCTTGTAGACACTTGCGCTGAGATCTGATAGGGAAACATTTGCCCAATTATGGAATGGAAACGGTCCCGGGGGTCGCAGCCAAGGAGGGAGCGGCTGCCGAGGCTCCGCCGGCCCAGCCCGGGCACGACGCCCCTGCCAGGCAGGGAGAGCTGCCCCTGCCCCTCCTGGCACAGCACCGCGCGTGTGGGTGTCAAACTCAGAGCAGAAAAAAAAAATCCCGAGCACCTGGGGGAAATCCAGCAGCGAAAAGGAGCCAAAACACCGCGGGAAAGCTTCGCTCGCTCACCCCTTGGTGTGCTCAGGGGTCGGGGAATGGGGGATGAATCCCAGCTTCGCCCCGAGTGATGGAGGCAGATCGTAGCGTTCATCCCAAGAAAACAGCTGGGAAGGGCGGCAGGAGAGGGACTCGTTGTGTCTCCTTGGGATCCTGATTGGGATCACGGCGGGAGGAGGGCAGAGGGTGCTCAGGAGTCCAGCACGAGCCGCCGGCTCCGGGCATGCCCGGGGCTTCTCGCTGGGATGAAGGAGTCACTCAGGGCTTGGAATTCACCCCAAATTGCCTCATCTTTTCTTGGTAGGAAAGACCTTCCCCCTCCACGAATTTTCCAGAAGTTACTCTGGATGTGGATGTTGGGATTTCAAATACCAAAGGAACAAAAATCCGTGGGTCACGCGTTTCTTTCCACTGCACCCGGTAATTCCACCAGCCATCCCCTTTCCCTGGAATCCAGTTTTTTCAGTGGAAATGCAGGAGGAAAGTGGCTCAAAGAAGAGGAAAGTGGCAAAAAACGGGGAGAAGAATGAGATGGTGAATGAGAAGGAAATGGGAGAATGGGATGCTGGCAGGGCAGGAGCTCGGGCACCTCTGGAACCAAATGCTCTGGATTTGGGGTCTCTTTCCTCTGTGCTGACCCCAAAACTGCCTGGTCTGACCCCAGAAATTCTTTTACCCATGTCTGGAATTGGGGGGAATAAAGGAGGGCAGGGATGTCCCTCGGCTCTCAGAGATGTCCCTTGGCGCACAGAGGGGTCCCTTGGACCGCCAGGGTGTCCCCGTGGGGCCGGGAACGGCAGCGGGAGCGGGCGGGGAAGGGGCTCGGCCGCACGGGGCCGGTCCCTGCCGTAGCTGCAGCTCGTTAAAGTCTGGCTGGAGGCGAGAGAGATCCCTCGATAAAGATGTGAAGCGAAATCGAGGGTAAGTACAGTAATCTCCCAACTTCCCACCGGGGTGTGAGCGCCCAGGTTGTAAATAGGCTGGAATCAAAGACTCATAAACCATGCAAATTGCTCCGTGTGTGTTTGTCTGTCTCCTTCCCATGTCTTTGCCCCTCACCTCCTTCCTCTGAGTCTCTATCTCTCTATCTCTCCTCTTTCCATGAGCTCTGCTCTGCTCTCGACGAGCCTGTTCGGGCGAGGGAGGGACGCTTTAAAAGGCATTTTTGTGGTTCTGGGCAGCAAGTCAAAAAAAAAAAAGTTTTTTTTTTTCCCTGCCACCCTGCCCCCCTCCCCATTCCAGACTCAGGGACACGTCACCCCAAACCTCCACAGCCATCAAAATAAACATTAATTAAGATATTTCAAGCGATCTTCACTGTCACAAATTACCAGCCCCACAAAAGCAGCGCTGCAACTGCTCAGGATGTTCAGTTTATCCCTTTTTGCGATGGCTGAGAGATAAAACTGAATTTCTCCACTTTCCTCTTCTGCCTTTCAGCCCATCCGGCTCTGCAGAGGGGCATGGAGCGATGTCCGAGTGGGAATCACGGAGCCGTGATCCGCCCAGACGGGAGGATGAGAGAGCCTTGTGCTCTGTGGGAAACTGGGATCCCCTCCTGGGTCCCGGGGGGTCGGGATGGGGTGTGGGAATGTGAGGATGAAAGGATACGGTGGTGTTGGGATGTTGGGATTCGGGGTGCAGGATGGCAGGGAATGCAGGGGATTGCAGGATTCAGGGGCACAGGGATGATGGGAAGTGCAGGAATGCAGATGTGCAGGGTGTGGGGATGCAGGGGATTGCAGGGTTCAGGGGCACCGG
>VWZP01000143.1:321533-376608 GCA_013396995.1 Dicaeum eximium | reverse complement strand
TTTTTTTTTTTCTTCCCCCCACCACACTTCTCAAGGCAAAAAATAATCCAAAAATAATCCAGAGAGTTTTTGAGGGTTGGAAAGAACCGAAACAATTTGGACAACCTTCCTGCCTGGACACGTATTCCAACCGAATGTTTTTTTCCTTGGTTTCTTGGTGGGGAAAAAGGAACTTTGCAGGCACACTTTGCGTGTCCCCAGCTCTGGAAGTGCCGGGACGGCGGCTCCGTCGCTTCGTTCTCCTCGGTGTGTTTTTCCTTTCCTGTCTCTGGGAGTTGTGTCACTCGGCTGGGAGCAGAGAGAGCCTTTTCCCTCAGGAATTGCCCCGCTGCATTCATGAGCTTGGCGAGGGGCAGGCAAATTGCTTCCAGAAAATAGAGTTTTTATTTGGGAAAAGGGTGCTGGAGGTGGAGGCGGATCCGGCTTGGTGGTGGAGGATGCCATGTCACCCCTCTTCCCTTCCTCATCCTGGGTTTTCCTTAAGCTGCTGAGGACTGGCAAGCTGGGAGGAGGCCGTGGCCATTGGCTGGCACAGGGGTGACACTCCAGGACTTGTCACTGAGCCCTGGAGTGGTGGCCTTGGACATGTCCTTCCCTGGTGGGGTGTCCAGGGAGAGCTTGAAGGGTTCCTTGGTTTTCCTGAACCGGGAGCTTGGTGGTTTTCTGCTCCCAGTTTTGGAGCTCAGCGGTTTCTGCCTTTGGTTCACGCCTGGTTCAGAGCTCAGAGGTTGTCTGGATCCAGCTTTCCCCCAGTTGGGGTTTCGGTGGTTGTCCATTCTTAGTTCCCCCAAATTCAGGGATTGGGGTTGTCCACCCTTGGTTTCCCCCAGTTCAGAGATCCGAGTTTGTCTGCTCCCAGTTTGGAGCTCGTTGGTTGCCCACACTCTCTTCTCCCCAAATTCAGATCTTAGTGTTTGTCTGCTCTCAGTTCTCCTCCAGTTTGGAGCTCAGTGCTTTTCCACCCCAGCTCTCCCGCAGTTTGGAGCTTGGTGCTTTTCCACCCCCAGCTCTCCCGCAGTTTGGAGCTCGGTGCTTGCCCACTCTGCATTCTCCAGGAATTTGGAGTTGGGGGGTTGTCTGCTCTCGGTTGTCCACGTGTTTGGAGCTCAGAGGTTGTGTGTCCTGGACACAGCTTTCTGGGAATGTGCCATCCCCTGTGGGGCTGCTCCTGAGGGTGCTTCCCCATCCCTGTATCCCCATGGGGACAGGAGAATGGGAAGCACCCAAAACGTCGGTGTTTCCACCCAGGAATGGTTCTGCCGGGACATGCACAGCAAAGCCCATGGAAGTGTTTTGCCTCGTTGGGGATTTTCAGGGCCCGGCCGTGATCCCACTCAGATCCCTCCAGTCTGTGCCCGTGCAGGGTGACCCTGGATCCTCGTATCCAGGATCCATCTTTGAAATCCGTTGCTTTCTTTCCCAGCTCCGAGCTTTGCCGGCTGCGTGGCATCGGCAGAGCCTCCTCACGGCCGCTCCCAGCAAACCCAGCTGAGGAAACCAGTCTGGGGATTGGTGTGCTGGGCAAAGTCCGGCTCCAGCTGGAGGAAAACTCATGCTCTTGGTTGGATTGGAATTATCTTCCAGATGGATCCATAAAAACCCTTCGCCACTGTACTCGGGCTTCCAAGCCCCTTCCTGGGGCAATGCCGGGGCTGTGCCAGCCCCCATCCCACTCTGCTGAGCTTTAACTCTTGTTTTTAGAGTAAAGAGAGCTAAAGCCTTTAAAAATAACATGGCTAAGTGGAATTTTCCAACGGATCCGAGGAGCAAGCGTGGCGCTCTGGGTCTGACCGGCCTCAGCGCGATTGCTGTAAATAAGGAAAATATTTTCCTGCCCTTTCTGGGCAGCTGGAAGCTGTGGGCTCCAGCTCCACCAGCGAGTCTGGGGCTCCTGGTGTTATCAGAGGGATGCTGATAACACATCCGATAGACAGAATGATTTCCTAATCGAGTTAAGTCAGGCTTAAGCTGTGTGCTGGGTTGGGAAGCTCAGGTGGGCTCCTGGGTGTGTGTCCCAAAGCCAGCGGTGAAACCATCACCAACTGTGAGGATCCTGAAAGGGAAAACAATAGGCCTAGGAAGGATTGCTGGAAAAAGTGATAATTGTCTCAAACCTGTGCTTGGGATGAGCTCACCCTCTGAGTGAGCTTTCCCTGGGATGCCTGCAGAGCCCTTTGGAAGGGGGTTTGGACAGGCAATATGGCTTTAATTTATTCCATCGTGTCCAAGGGGGACTTTGGGGAAAGTGCTTCTGGGATTTACTCGTCCCCTTTGGTGCACAGCTGGGGGTGGTGGGAGCGTGCTCTCCTTGGACAGCCGGGAATTGCCGGAGGAATTCTGGCTAAATCCTTTCTCAACTCCCTTGGCTGTAATTTGGGAGAAATATTGACCCTGGTGGGCTCCTGTACCGACCGTTAAAGGGAAGCATTCCTAATAAAATATGGTTTGGAAAATTCATTTCAGGCTGGAATTCGCCTCCCCAGAAAGTATTTTAATAAGAGGTGGGGGAAATGGGACACATCATCCACACGGCTCCGGAGAACGCCTCCTTTCGCCTCTGCTTTTCCCTCTTCTCCTTCCAGAAAGTTTTGCTCAGCTCCAAACTTGTTAAAAACCAAATAAATGCATTTATTTAAGGGGAAAAAAAAAAGGTGAGGGGAAGAGGAAAAAAAAAAAAGCCCCAGACAAAAGTCTAATCCTTCATGGTATTTTCATTCTGCCTTTAATGACATGATGGTGTCCCGTGGAATTCTGTCAGCGCTGGGGTTGAAGCCTGGCAGATCTTTGCCTCTTTTAATGCCGTTTTACGAGGGACAAAGTGATTGTGGGAAGGCTGTTTCCGAGGGGAAGGGCTGCCCTGGAGCTCCAGAGCAGGGGGCTCGCACTTGTCGGAGCAGATGGAATGGAATTACGGGAGCCGTGGGCGCGGGAGGCGTCAGGATTTAGGCAATAGGGAAAACTCGCTGCTTATTTTTAATTAAAAGTCGTTTCTGATTCGTGGAGACTCCTCCTTCCTGAGGCTGAGAGGTGGAGAATGGGTTTAAACTAAAAAGATGGGAAATTTAGGTTGGATATTGGGAAGAAATTCTTGACTGTGAGGGTGCTGAGGCCCTGGCACGAGTTGCCCAGAGCAGCTGTGGTTGCCCCATCTCTGAAAGTGTCCGAGGCCAGGTTGGAGAGGGCTTGGAACAATCTGGGCTAGTGGAAGGTGTCCCTGCCCATGGCAGGAGGTGAGGCTGGATGGGCTTTAAGGTCCCCTTCCAACCTAAACCATTCCAGGATTTATGATTCTATGTTCCCATCAAGAATCCCATGTGCACCTTGGCCTTTCCAGGGCTTTGCTTCATCTCTGAAGGCTGGCTTGGGCACATTAAGCCTGGACAGCCTGATTTCCAGTTGGGGTTTCCCTTTGGAATGTGGGGGACCCTTTGGTGGGTGCCAGGCCTTTGGGAGCCCTCCCAGCTCCTGCTCCCCACAAGGCAGAACCCCTCGTGCCCAGCCCATGTTTCACCCGAGGTGTTCTCCCTCTCCCCGTGCCGGGGGGAAAGGAGCACCCAGGGCTCCTTGCGGGTCGTTTGGGAATGACTTCATTAACTTAAATTAAAAAAAAAGGGAAGGCAGAGCTGCGGCTCTTGCAGTAGCCGGATAAATACCGCTGGATTCCATAAAATGGATTTAACTGCTTCCTTTAAAAGAAAAAAAGAGCCGTGATGGGGTGGCTGATTGATTGTAAAAGGAGCCGGAGCTTTCTCCGGAGCAAAACAGCTGCTGCAGCTCCTTGGATCTGCCTGGCAGTGGGGCTGGATGGGGCTTCCGTGCCATTTCTGACCGGGAAGGGCTGGCAGGGGCTGCTTTCCTCCACTGCACCTGAGCTCCTGTGTTGCTTTGGGGTCTAACGTGTTCCCTTGAATCCTTATCCCCAATGGGCTGGATGTGGCAGAGCACAGAATGTGCCTGTGCCCTTGGTGGTGTGGCCAGGTGGGCCGGGGGTCCCTCTGAGCAGCTTCACAAGGTGTTTAGGGGTCCCCCCAGACAGCTTCACTGGGGGCTTAGGGGTCCCCCAAGCCCTGTCCATGTTTTTAGGGATCATGGGGGGTCACAAAGATCTGGAGTGCACGAGCAGTCCCTCACATTACGTCCTTCGGGAGCTGTTTGGATCGTCCCCTATAAACCAGAGGCTTAGCAGCGGGGATGATCCCTTGTTTCCATGTAGGATTTGTATGTCCCAGCTTCCCCCCAGCTTTCCCATGGCTCTGTGCTCACTGCCCCTGTGGCAGGGCACCCTGTCCTTGGCTCAGTAGTGGCCGTGCTGTTGGGAAGCCTATCTGCTCAAGCAGCGCTGGACTCCGGTGGGAAAACATCTTGGAGCGATCAGTAGCACATGCTACTTGGAGTCTGGCAGCTGGAATAGGGTGGGGAGAAACAAAGCTGATTCCGTTCTGTCTCTAATTAATGATTGCTGGGATTGGGGAGCAGGAGCAGGACTCGCTCGGCGCTATCGCGGCGTCACATCTGGGCAGGAATGCGCGGCCGGGCTCTGGGGCTTTTGTTGTGCAGGGCTGAGGGAGAGCTCAGCTACTTGCTGCTGTTTCCCGATGCTTTTCCCCTTCCCATCCCTTGCTCTGGGTCGGGTGGTGTGGCAGAGAATCCTGCTCTGGAGGGCAGGAGGGATGGTGGTGTTGGTCCTCCTGCTTGTGGAGAGGGTTGGCGCACTCCCGGCATCATTCAGGAGGGGTTTTCTTGGCCCTTGTGGGTTGTCTCTTGCTTCATCACCAGCTCATGGCTGTGCTGGAGCTTCGGGATCCCACCTGTGGTTGAACCCTGCTGATCTGCTCAGGGATGTGCTGGAACTTCTATATTGCATCTCCGGCTGGAGCATCAGAGCTCAGCTCATGGCTGTGCCAGAGCCTTGGGATCCTGTCTCTGGTTGGAGCAGTGGTGCTGCGCCCATGGAATCTCAGGATCCCATCTCTGGTTGGAGCCCCAATGCTCTGCTCACGGCTGAGCCTTGGAATCCTGGCACTCCTGGCTCCCCCAGCTTGTCCAGGCTTGGTCCCAGAGGAGTCGGACAAGCCAGGGCTAAACGTCCTGCTCAGTGAGGCTGGATTTGTGCACAGTGGGGTTTTCCTGGCCCCTGCCCTTCCGTGGAGCAGGTTTTGCTGGAGCTGGAGTGGAGACTGCGGGCGATCCCCAGAGCGAGGCTCGAGGGCCTCCAGTCCCTCCTCCCTGGAGAATGAGGGGACAGGTTTGGGGGGTTCCTGGTGATGTTCAGTGAGCAGTGCCTTCTCCGTGAGCTCTCCCTGCCGGAGCCCCCGGGCGGGATCAGAGCCGGCTCAGGTGCCGGCGTGGCAGTGCTGCCCCGGCCGAGCTGAGCTGAGCAGCTGCACTTCAAAAATGCCAGCTATTTATAACCCTGGCTCGGCTACTCGAGAATAACCTTTTCCTACCCACAGCCGGCCCTTCCCAGGTGGGCTGCTTGCCCTTTCTGAGGCCATGGGACTGGGCTTTGCCAGAGGGGCTGTGTGAGGGCAGAGCCGGGGGTTTGGTTGGTGTCCAGCCATGAGCTCCCCTTGGTGTTTTTCAAAGGCTCTGTGCCTCCGTGGTGCTGTGCCTGCACAGAGATCCGCGTGTGCCTTGTCTGCTGGGGCTGAGCTGTGGTGAGAAGCTTGGAGTTACTGGGTTTGATGTGGATTGGCCCTTGCTGGTGCCAACGTGGAGGTGCCAGGGTGGGATACTTGGGAGACGCCACACAAGCTTCAGGCTGGAGTTTGGAAAGTTCAAAGCCCTGGAGTGGGTGCCCTCCCTAGTTGGGGGTCCTGGCTGGTTTTGGTGGCACCCAGAGTTGAGTCACTGCTGGTCACAGACAGGAACATCCCACTTCCCAGCAGTCCCTTTACTTGCCCCAGGCAAGGATGAGCCAGGATGAGCCCAGCCCTGTGTACCAGCTGCCCTGCCTGGCTTTTGCCATCTCACCTCTTCTGAGTAGATACTTTGGGAAAAGCAAAATGCTTTTTCATGGCTTGTGAGCTATAAACCCCCTTATACCATTCCCACTGGTCCCAGAGCTTGTCCATGTTTTCCTTCTCATTAGGCTGGGCAGCGTCTGCAGTTGCTCACGTGGGGCTGAGGCTCAGCGCCACCTCCTCTTTGCCACCAATTTTTCCCTTTTAATGGATTTCTGAAATGTGGGAGCACGGCCTGGTGTGCAGATAGGCAGGCAGGGCTGGCAGCCTCGGGATGTGGAGGGATGCAGGGATGTGGAGGGATGTGCTGGTGCTGGGCTCCGCGTTCTTTGTCTGGGCTTGCTGTAGTATCGCAGCCAAACGCGAGAGGGAGGGACGCAGCCCCCTACTCCCACTGGGATTTTGGGGGGCAAATCTTCCGTGGGGTTTGGAAGGGGAAGGGGCACAAAGGCACCCCCCACGAAGGAGGGCTGCCGGTGTTCCTGTGCGGGGGGTCGGGTGGCTCCCGGTGCCGGCAGGGATGCCGTGGTGCCCTGCCTGCGGCCGGCCGGGAGCATATGGAAAGGATCTGGGTGTAATATCCCGGGCTGCTCCGCGGCTTTGCTGAAGAGGCCACTTCAGCAGGGGACGCGGCGTGGTTAGTCCTCCCAGCTGACACATCCCAGGCCTTCCTCCGACTTGAAAGAGCTTGAGTTCGCCTTTGAATCTGAGGATTTATAGCCCTTTTAGGCCTCTCCAATAAAAGCACGGCTCCCTCCTCAGACAGAGCCCACCGTCTCCCTCCTCCGGGCTCATTATCCCGGGGATTTGTGTTGCTTGCTCTCGCTCTGTTGTTCGCTACTGCTGCTTTCTTCAGATGTGTGGCCGAGAACTTCAGAGCAGAAAAGCCGAGCTGGAACGGCCGCGGGGCCCGGCCTCGCTCCAGGTTGGAGCAAGCATGGATCCACATCCAGTGGTGTTCCCAGAGAGAGCCCTTATCTGCTGATGATCCCCTTCAGTTGGGGAGCAGCAGTTCCTCTTTGTTCCATGGGTTCCACAAGGATTGTGAGCAAACCAGGATGAGCTCCTGTTGCGTGGAGAGCTTCAAGTGAGTGTCTGTTCCATGTGTCCATCCCATCTTCCTCATCCTGGCACATGTGGACACTGGAGCACCCTCAGCCCCACAGATTTCTGCTTTCTAGAGGCCCTCAAGACTCAAACTGTTTAAAGGGAGGCTTAGGAAAGAGGCCAGAGAAACGAAATAATAATTATTGTATTACAAATTGTTTCCTTTAATGGGCCCTGTCGGATCTGCTAAACACATTGTGCCCTCCCCCAGCCCCTTCCCACTGCTCCAGCCTCCCCTCAAAACCCTGGCCTGCTAGAAGATTCCTCCTGGTGAGGAGCTGAGCTGGTGGGATGAGGGATGGGGCTGCATGTGCATCCACCTGCTCCCTCGGTTTTCCACTTGTGAGGGGAGATGGGGTGGCTCCACTTAGAGTGGGGATCCTCTCCCTGCCTGTTCCCCATGCTCCGGAGTTTTGTACTGCCCTGGATGTTGCATATTCCACAGGCTTTTGTCTGATGACACCCCCAGCTGATTCTCGGGGCTTGTGGACATCGACTCAAAAACCTCTTGCTGTGCAAGGGCTCCCTCCCTCCTGTTCTTGCCTGGCGTTGTGGTGTGTGCTGGTGGAGGCTCCCAGGCATCTTTTTGGCAGCTCCCAGCCCCGAGGGCTGCAGGGTGTAAGCAGAGGAGACACCAGCGGCTCTGTGAATTTTTGCGTTGCCCCCCAAAGAATGAACGTGTTGGAATTGGGCAGCAGGTTACGTTTCTTCAAGGCCAGGCAGCAAATATGTTTTAAATTTGGCAGCCGACAGCGGAGAACGGGTGGGAGAAATTTTCCAGGTATTGCATTACACTTTCCCCTGAAAGGGCTCTGCTTTGGGGCTGGGGATTAAAGGGAGGAGAGGAGGGGCACCCCCTCCCTTTCACGTACTCAGCCCCGCTCTGAGGGTGCTGGGACTGGGATGCCCTCCCTGGGTGCTGCCTGTCCTGGGTGATGCCCGCCCCGGGTGATGCCCATCCCGGCTGAGTCAGGCCCTGCTCGGGGCACAGCTGTGCTGCGGGGGATGATCAGGATTAATTTTTGGGCTTCCTCCCTCTGGGTTCGATGGGAAATTTCCAGCGTGCTCTGGGCACCGCCCTGGCCTGCCGGGCTCTGCCTGGCCCCCCTCCCCTCCTCTCCTGTCCTCCTGTGATGTCTTTAATAAACGCTTTATGCAAGAGCAGACCTGGGATCCACTCCCAGCACGGACCTGGGGCTCGGCCAATTAGTCAATTATTTCAAAAGAAGAAATTAAAAAAAAAAAAAAAGATTAAATGTTATTTTTGTAAGGGAAGGTCTGGCCCATGGCTCAGCCAGCAGCCCCTCTCCTGTGGGAAGAGCTGGGATGGGGGAAGATGGGGGAGCTCTGCACAGCCCCTCCCTCAGTGACCACAGCCTGCAGTCACTGAATTCCCCATGTCCCTCTCGTGTCCCCCCATGTCACCAGGACAGAGAGCTGCCCCTCACACCAAGCAAGGGAGGGGGCCTTGGCAGCTGCCTGTGCCCCCTGCACCAGGCTGTCCCTCCCAGCCTGTCCCTTGTCCCTGGGCAGCCAGGTGGGTGGTCCATGAGTGTCCATCCCTGCCGGAGCTGGCACTGGTGCATCCCATTGTTCCCAGCTTCCTTCGAAGCGTGTGAGGAGGAGGAGGAGGAGGAGATGCTTCCCCAGGAGGTGGGAAGGGCTGTCCCAGTGCCATTGGGGATGCACAGCCCCCTTCCCTCTCACTGGGCAAAGGAGGCCTGCCTGGATTGGGGTTTCAGGAAGGCGCTTGGAGGTGTGAAGGGCTGGAGGCAGCTGGAATTTCCCCTTCAGCTGTGTTTGGGTTTAAGATTTGTATTATTCTTCTTTCATGGAAATTCTGCAAGGCCGAGATCTGGCTGTGCATCCCGGCTGGTTTGTGCCCCCCTTTTCCTGCAGCCCCCTTTCCCTGTACCCCCTTTCCCCTGCCCCCATTAGCAGTGCCTCAGTTCAACTAATTACTGACATAATTGAGGCAGCAACGTCCTGGCAAAGCAGTGGAGGGAGGGGAAAGGATCCCTTGTGCTTCCTGCATGCCCAGCCCTCTCCCATTGCTCTGTCCTTTGGAGCTTCATGCCTGCTGCTCATTTAATGGCACTAGAAGAGCTTTTTCCTATTTTCCTTCTTTTTTGTCACTCCCCTGAGCTACAGGAAGATTTGCTGGGAGTAGGGGATGGAGGAAAGCCTGCTTGTGTTGCCTTGGCTTGACGTTCCCTACCTGCAGTGAGTGGTTGTGGGATGCAGGGATGGGAAGGGGGTGTTCCTACAGGAGTCCATTCCCAGGAGCAGCTCCCGATCCTGGTGAGGTTTGATGCTCGATTCTGCTTTTGATCTCTGCTCTGACTTGGTGAGCGCTGGCTGCTGTTCCCTAATTACCCCCTTCATGTGGGGCTGTGCTGGGTGTTTGTGCTCACCCAGTCTCTCCAGAAGAAAAACCCACCCTGTGAGGGCGTGTGCGGGGCGGGGGAGCCCACGTGCTTTCCCAGACCACTGAGGAATCCTCCGGGCTCTCCATATAGCCCTGGGTGCTCCCACCCACGGCAGGCAGTTTCATGCTCCCTGCCTGGTTTCATAACATCCAAGAGAGGCACGAAAGTCTTCGTGAGCCACCTCCCTCTGCTGTGTGTGGAGTTTGTGGGCTCAGGAAGGTGGGTGGGGGTGCCCCTGTTTTAGGTGCTGGGGATTTTCTGGATGTGCCAGCCAGCTGAAAAAGTCCTGGTGCCCATCGGCTGGCCTTTCTTGGCTGGGTTTTCCTTTTGGGATGCAAGCTGTGTGTTGTCCCTGAGCATGGTGTGGGATGAGGACAATGTCAGGGAGAATGCAGGGGCTACCTAGACTGGGGAGGGGGTGTTCATGGTGGTGGGGAAGGGCTGTAGGCTCCTCCTGGCTCCTGATCTAGACAAGGCTTGTTCCTCCTTGATTTTCCTCTTTGAGGATGGAGGCACGTGGGTTGAGGATGGAAACACATGGTTTGAGGCTGGAGGCGTGTTGGTTTAGGATGGAGCACATGGTTTGAGGATGGAATTGCATGGGGTGCGTTGGAGGCATGGGGACCATCTCCCAGAGCTCCCAGAAGTTCATCCATGCCTGTAAAACAGTTGGAGGTTTTTGAGGCTTCAAACTTGGAAGTATAGTGGTGAAAGTGCTGCAGCATCAAACCAGGGCACAGGCAAAGGAGACAAACTGTTTTATTCCTTATCTGAGTGGACTTATTCATTAAGGTTTCTACAGGTGCCTGTCCCTGCTGTGCCCAGTTCTCCTGTGACCTGGCAGGAGGAACCTTGCCCACCCTGCCCCCCATCCAGAAAGTCCCCACTGCCTTGTTGGGATGAGGGGGAAAATCTCTTTCCTGCTTTATGACAGAGAGATTGCTGATACTGAGAATGATTCCTTACAAAAGGAGTGGGTGACAGATACAAGAGCGCTGGGATAATTGCTTCCAGATGCTGCCTCCCCTTGTCTCCGGGGCTGTGTGTGTTCCAGCGTCCTGCCAGCTTCAGTGAGCAAAACCAGGGAGTCATCCCAAAAAACAGGGCTGGCTGGAGCAGTGTCAGACAGCTCAGAATGCAACAACTCCTGATGTCACCCCAGCTTCTGGTGGCCAGTGTGATCCTGCGTGGCTGTGGAAGCAGGTCGGCTTGCAGGGACTCTCCCAGTTCTGCCAGCCCCTGAGCTGGGGCTTCAGCAGGAACGCTGAGTGCCGAGGGACTGGGATACACTCTGGAATTGGCAGCGCCGGCTGCATTGTGCGCGGCAGGCGGCTCTCCCGGATCCTACCTCCTCTTGTGCCATAAACACGGCGTTTTTGGCATCTGGGCTTCCTTGCAGAGAGCCTGGTTGCTGCAGCAGCATTAATGATTATTTATTGGCTCTTAATGCCAAATAATGTCAACATCTGGCTGACGCAGCACACGCATCCCTCATTCCATGAGGCATCTCTGAGTGCTCGGCGTTGGGTTGGCGTTGGATTGGCGTTGGGCTTGTGCGCTTTAGGAATTAGAAGGTAGCAAATGGTGGGGTTGTTTGGATACACCCCTGAAGGGACAGATTCTTGAAGGGCTTCGCTGCTGACCTTCTCCTTAATTGCTGCTCTGCGGCGCCGACAAGACCAGCTCAAAGGGAGCAATGAAGCGTCGGCACCCAGGGCCCCGCGAGGGGAATGCTGCTCCCTCCCTTCTGCCACGATGGTGCCTCTCTCCATGAGATTCCCTGTGCCTGGCAGCTCAGAGCTCCACTCAAAACACCTGTGTTAAGGTTGCCATTCTCACCTTTGTATACACTTGCAGTTGATGCAGGATTTTTCCCAAGGTAACTGCCACAGAGGTAAATGCAGCTGAGTATAAAGGTACCAGAGAGGAAAAGGCAGGAAAATGGCTTTGCCGCACGTTCTTGCTGATGGACGCAGGCTTTACCTCCCTGCAGCTTTCCCTGTTTTCAGCCCCAGACAGAGGTTGGACGGAAAGAGAAAGGAAAATGTGAATGGAGGAAAATTTACTTCTCCTCTGATTCCTGTGTGGCTTCTGAAGGTGAGAGTTGAGTCACTTTGCCTGGAACCAGCTCAGCAATTCCACCTCGTCCCCAGAGAGTGTCTGAAGTCACGCAGGGAGAAATAATGCTGGGGGTTAAAAATAGACGCTGACAATAGGAAGGGAGGACTGGAAAAGCTCCGTGTCAGGGACAGTGGACAGAGCCTGGTGAACAGCATTGGGATTGTGCACTGCTAGAGCTGGGCTTTACTGGGTTAAACTGGAGTTAAAACTCATTTGCACTTGGAACCTGGAGCAGAATTCAGACTTGGGCTTGCGTGTCCATCCGGCAGCCTGCGGAAAGCACTTCTGCTTTTAAGGGGCTTGGAAAAGTGAGAGAAGGATGTGACACTACTGGGGCCAGGGGAGGGGAAGGAAACAGCTCAGTAAATCCAAATTGCTGGAGGAGGACAGGTGGGACAGGGCCGGGGCAGAGCAGAGTCTGGCACTGGCACCTGTGGAAGTTCTCCAGCTTTCCTGGCATTTTAAAGACTCGTCTGCAGAGTGAAGCACTTACACTCGGTGCACTTGAGTGAAGCACTTACACTGGGTGCACTTCGCTGCCAGTTGGGATGTGCAGTCATGACCAAGCCCCGAGCTCTGTGTCAGGCCTCCCAGTGCCCCCAGTGGCCTCCGTGCTGGGAGCAGCGTGTGCAGAGTGCTGCTTGGCCGGGGACAGCGGAGCGGGATGGTGGCTCCTGCAGCCCTTGCCCCAGGCTTTTGTTGAAGCTCACTGAAACCGTCTGTGGCCACCGGAGCCTGAGCAGAGCCCCGGGCGACAGCGGAGGCTGGGGCAGCGAGTCCCCGTCTCCGCGGAGGGGACACGGCCAGCGCCGTCCCCCGGGGCGGCCGCCAAGCAGCAGGCGGGAGGAGATGGGGTCACAGCTCCCGCTGGAGCGGGACCAGGAGCGATTCCGGCTTCTCTCTTCGTTTCCAGCTCTTTTCTTTCTCTCCTGTTCCTTTCCCGCTGGCAGCGCGCTCGGCCCGCTCCTGGTGCTGCGGGGACAATGGGGCTGCGAGGTGGGGCGGGAGGGGGACGGAGATGAAAGGGGAAAAGTAAAATCGAAGCATGTCTGGAAGGGCATTTTGATGTAAATGGGACTTTTTGATAGACTTTGAGAGACACCGGCAGAAAGGGCACCGGCCCCCTTCGGCGCACCGAGCTCCGGGCTCAGCTCTTTCATTTCCTCAGGAAAAGGGCATTTTTTACCTCCTGTTGGGTGCAGCCACGGTTCCTCCTGGTGCTCTCTGTTCCCCATCGCTGCCCGTGTCCTGGTGTGGAGCCCTGTGTGCGTGTCTTAATGAACTCCAACAACCCGAGCTCTTGTTCAGATGCTGAAAGCAGTGGCTGAAGCTCAGGAAAGGGAGATGGCTGCTTGCAGCCCACGGGCGGCCGGGAGGGCCCGCTCCATCCCACCTTCTTCCCCCCGGGCAGCTCCCTGAAAGCTTCCCCCTCCCCGGGGAGGGCGCGTGTTTGATCCGCTGCCGTGCTTTTGATCCCAGCCTTTGTCCTTGGCACCGTCTCGCAGCTCTCGCGTGTCGGTGGAGATGTGGCCTCACCGTGAGTCATCCTCCTTCCTTTCTGCTGCTGTTTTATTTTTCCCTTTTCCTTCTCCTAAGAGAGCACTTAGTAAAAGGAAGCAGCGCATTCATCCAGGAAACGGGAGCACAACAAACGCCTGCCGTTTATCCTTTCAAAGGCGTCTCCCTTGAGCTGTTGCTGCTGCTGTGACAGGCTGGGGAGAGAGGCAGCTGCTGGTGGGGGGCCCGGGGATGCTCTCCTGTGCATCATCCCTGGGGTCCCTGGTCCTGCCTGGCCGCAGGGAGCTCTCGGGGGGTCACCTTCCCATGTGCTGGCAGCTCCTGACCCCCTGCCAAGGTGGGAGGAGGAGAAACGAGGACAGAGCTGCTCCCTGGAGAGAAGTCTGACAGGTCTGGGGGCTGGGAGGGGGGGCCAGGAAGGTCGGTCGGAGCCGGCATCCGTGTTCCCGTGCTGGCGCTGAGGAGCCCAGGAGGAGCCCTGTCACTTCTCATCTCCGAGTTGTCGCCTGAGCCCGGGGCTGGGCTCGTGTCCTCCCCGCACCTCCCTACTGCTGCCTTCAGTTGTCTCGCACACCGAGCTGTCAGCAGCCCAAAATTTACTGCTGGCATAAACCCATCAAAAAGCCAAACTGTTGGTCGGTAAAAATGGCAAAGCAATTGCAGGGAAACTTGTTTCTTCCTCTGACAACTTCTGAGTCAGTCCTTTAATCTCTAATCTAGGTTTATGGTCATTTTATTGAAATGCTGGGCTCCGTGGAAAACTGACATGTATGACCATCATAAACCAGGAGTTATGGGAGCCCAGAATTGCCTTGATGGTCTAAGTGTCTGCAGGAAGCATTTTTAAAATCCGTAATTGGGATTTATTGGCCATTGTGGCTCAAACTGTCAGGAGAAAATAAAATAATCAGCCTGGGATTTTTTTTCCCCTCTTCAGCTTTTGACTCTTTCCACATATTCTTAAATCTTTCGGTGCTTTGCTTCCGTGCTTGTTTCCCTTGTAATGGGGGGATGTGGGTGAGAGGAGGGAGCCCAGCCCTGTGGGTGCCCCAGCTCCCATCCTGGCCATGGCAGGCTACCCATGCCCTTCTGCCTCTGTGTCCTGCACCTTGGGATGGCTGGGATCTCATCAGTGTCCCAGGGATGTGGTGGTCATGGACACGGGGGGGATGTGGATGTGGGGACATGGAGCAACAGGAGAGCCTGGAGGAGGCCTCTTGGCTGGTTCAATGGATGAGGAGATTTGAGGGTTGGTGAGGTGTTGCTGGAGATGGACATAGCAGAAAGTGTGTGGTGGGCTGGCACAGGGAGAAGAGGCACTCCCGTGTCCTGCCAGAACCTCTGTCAATCAAAGCATCCATTGCCATGGAGTTAAAACATGCCAACACCAGAGCTTGAGGCCAGGGGCTCATCCTGCACCAACAGCCCAGCTAAGGCAGTGCTGTGCAGGGGGGTGGGCGATGCTGGAATGGGCCGAGCCCCTCTTGGTGTTCGGCAAACCTCGGGGAGGACCTTGGTGTTCCATCTCATGTTCTTTCTGTTTTGGATGTGTTGAACTGACTCACCTTTCGGGGTGTTACTTCCCAGTCTGTGAGTGACTCCTCTGCTTTGCCTTATCCCTGTCTCCATGTCCAGTGGGGCCTGGACTCATCCAGGCTGTGGATGGCTCTCATCAGTGCTGCCATTCCCTGGCCTGCTGGTGCAGGATGCACCCTGCAAAACTCCTGCCCCTTCCCCGTTATCTGCCATTCCCAATTTTCTCCCCATTAACTTGCGACCGCAAGCAACACCCGGCAGTGCCAGGTCCAGAGTTGCCCTGGAATAATCTGCTGGGCTTGATAAATATCTCTGCTTCTGTTTTGTTTAACAAATATCTCCTTTAATGGCACAGCTTTTTGTTAAGCTTCCTCGCATTATCATCCCGCTTAATCATGCAGGGTGACTTCTGAAAGTACTTTTTTAAAAAATGCCACTTTTTATCCAGGTTTTAAAATTGAAACTCATTTTTTATCCAGAGGCAGGATATAAATGAGTCTACTAAAATTAGATTAATCCTAATAAGAATGTCAGTTATCATTTCTGAATACATTAAATTTTTTTTTTTTTTTAAATTTTACATGCCTCTTTAGCTATAATTGCTGGTGTAATTTCTTACACAGACATGGTGTGTCCTCATGGTTGACAGAAATACTTAATGCAATGTCGACACCGCACTAAGTTCCAAATTAGTGCGTCGCAGACACTGCCAACGGTTTGAACTTTCTCCTTAATAAGTTAAAAAAAGAGAAAGGCAAAGAAAAAAAACACCTGACATGCAAAGAAAGACTTAAATGGAATGAGGGAGTTGCAGTGAAGTGGGGTAGTTGGAAGCTAGGGCCCCATGAAGGGCATTTCTGAGAGAGGGAAGCAGGAAGGGGATGGAGCAGCTGGAGGTCAGGGAGGAGATTTGGGGTCCAGCGAGGGGTTTGTGGGTCGAATCCTGCCAGTAGCTGTGGGGCAGGACGGGGAGGTCCCACAACAGCACTGGTGCTGCTCACTTGGGGTTTTCCCAGGCCAGGATAAAGGTCCCCCTCTTCTAGGGGGCACCCCAAAACCATCGTTCCAAGGTGGGAGTTGGTCTCTGCTCTCGCAGCTCCAGTGGGTTTGGGGATTGCTCTGTGCTGGGGACTGGGGACCGGCTCTGCCTGGGAAGTCAGGGGGACAGACAAGGACCAGGCTTGGAATAAACTCCTGTTGGATTGGTGGCATCAGCCCTCTCAGGGTGGTGGCATGGCCGGGGCGTGGCCCCAGCCCGGTGGCACACACTGAGTGGGGCGGGGACCGCTGCTGGGAATGCTGGAGCTAGCGGGATCCTGGGACAAGGCTCTGGGGGATCACATCTGGCAGCAGAGCAGGGGGCAGGATGTGGCTGGCGGAGACTTTGGTCTCTCCTGCGGCTCTTGCCAGTTTTCTTCCATGAGTGTGGGTGGCAAGGCGGAGGATTTCGTCTCGGGGGGAGGATTGGGAACACTCCCCGTCCGCAGGCAATTGGAAACTGCTGGCGCTGGAGCGGGACAGGCTGGGTGCTCTGCCCTCCTCCTCCTCCTCCCCAGGCCCAAGGGCTGGGTTATTTTTAGGTTTAAACACGAGCTTTGCTTAGTGCCTTGTGAAAGCTCCCTCCGGGAGCAGGAGCTGTGTGTCCCGGCGGAGTCTGGTGACATCCTTGGAGATGGAAAGAAGCACCAGTTCTGAGATCTCCGGCTCTGGCAGCGCCAGTAACACCAGAGCCAGTGCTGGGTTCTGGTTCCTCTCCTCTGCCATTCCCAGCTGGAAGTTGTACGTTGGATTGAAGTTCAGCTGTACAGGTAAATCTGGCCTAAAAATAAAAGCAAGTACAAGCCAGATCTCTTTGTACTGGAGGAGGGATTAAAACCTGACTGTGCTGGCCTCTCTCCTGGCCCCTCCCTCAGCTGCCGCTCTTCCCATCAGCCTTCAGCTGGGTGAACGGGGAGCAGTGGAAGGGCTGCTCAGGGGGAGCACAAGAGTGTCCCAACTCCTTCCAGTGGTGAAACCTTCAGGAGGGTCTTTTTGGTGTAGATATGGAGGAAATTTGGGCTGTTGTGCCAGAACACGACCTCACAGTAAAGAGGGGTGTGGGCAGCCCTGGGAAGAGGTTCTGGGGAGAAAGGGGCAGTTTCTGCCCTGTTGAGTGACATCCAGAGCAAGACTGGAGGAGGAGACTTGATCCAGCTTTCCTGCAGAGCTGGCTCTCCAGGCTTTGGTGATGGCTCAGTTCTGTGCAGGAGGACAAGAGGGGAGAGAACAAATGAACTTTTGAGGTGCTGTGACTCATCTTTAGCTTTTTCTCCCAGATGTAACCCAGCCCCATCCACCCCCGTGGTGCGGGGCCAGAGGTCTGGGGCAGCGGAGTGCAGCTGAGTGCAGCGAGCCAGTGGTGGGATTGGTGTGGGAGTGAGGAACATGGGGTGGCCTGGTTCAGCCTGGAGAAGGGAAGGCTCCAGGGAAACCTTGGAACCCCTTCCAGTGCTTAAAGAGGCTCTAGGACAGCTGAAGAAGGACAGGACAAGGGGGAATGACTTCCCACTTGCCACAGGGCAGGGTTAGATGGGATATTGGGAAGAAATTCTTCCCTGTGAGAACTGTGTGGCCCTGGCACAGGGTGCCCAAGGAAGCTGTGACTGCCCCCGGATCCTGGAGGTGTCCAAGGCCAGGTTGGACAGGGCTTGGAGCAGCCTGGGCTAGGGGAAGGTGTCCCTGCCCATGGCAGTGTTGGAACATTAAGGTCCCTTCTAGCTGGGGTGGGCAGCTGTGGGCAGATGTGCACATGGCCTGTGCTGGGATGGGGAGTTGGGAAGCTTTTAATAACCCCCAGTGCCGGTGGCAGCCGAACGAGTTCCCAGTAATGACGCCAGGGCTGAGGGCTGGTGATTTGCAGCTGCCTGGGAAGATGGCACTTCCAGACGGGAGCCAGAGGTGGAATGCCAGAACTCGTTTGGCCACTCTGGGAGCCGGGGGATCAAAGGGGCCCGGTGTGAGTCAGGGCGGCGCGGTGGGGGTGACGCTGCTCCCCTGGGACCAGGGGCTGGCAGGGCTGGCGAAACCCGGGAGACCTGTCAGGGCAGGGCAGGGCATCCCACAGCTGGGATGGGGAACCCTCCGCAGGGTTTGCTCCTCCCTGCCCAGTTCCTAACATTGGGATTAATCCTTCAAACCGCAGCATTGCATCCCCGGGCTGAGCCAGAGCCTCTGGGGCCTGGGCGGGTGCTCCGGACCTGTCACCCAGCCCTCAGTGGGATCTCCAGGGATGGGACACAGTGAGGGGCTCCTGGGGGCAGGGGGAGATCCAGGAGACCTTGTGGTTTCTGCTGCTCCCAGGACATATGTGGGCTTTATATACATGAGAAATACCAGAAGAATACCATTCTTCTGATATTTCTCAGAAAAATGGGGGAGGCTGGTGGCTCCTCTCCGTTGCTTTGAAGGTGGCCAGTGAATTGGGAAGCTGAGGGATTTGGGGAACTCTCCTGTATCCCTTGGAATGCAGCAGCAGGAGTACCCAGTTACTGTCCCATGGGGAGATTTGAGACTCCTGGCTGCAAACTGTGTCTGTGGGTGTAATAAATCCTAGGTGCAGGGTTAAGTGGGGTTTTGGGTCCTGGGGTTCAGGAAGGAAGGGGCTCCCTCTCTCCTAAGGCCCATCTACCAGCTGTAACTCCAGCTCTTGGCTCTTAGCTTTCACTTCTTTTTTTTCCAACTGAGCTTGAAAAGTGAGAGGTGGGAAGAGGGGGGATCTTGGAAAACACTGGGGTTTGTGTCAGGTCTGATGTGCTGAGCCCCCCAGCCGCCCTTCCCTGTGCCCCCAGCCCTGCTCTGGGGAGGGGGGCCTGCAATTTGCCTCCGTTCTGTCCCGGCTGGGGTTGATCTGAATAAGAATGAGCAGGGCTTGGCGGGGAGGGCTTGTCTTGGGTTCCTTGGGCATATTCCTGCTGCTTTCCCTTCCAAGTGGGCGCCCGGCCGCCGCCGCAGCCCCTGCCAAAGTAATTCTTTGCTTTGGAACCGGGAGACGAAATCTCCTCCGTTTTATTTTCGGAGGGGTCAGGGAAGGAGTGGGAACCCCGCTGATCCAACCGTGTTCCCTTTTAACCTGCCTCTCCCTCTCTCCCCCTCCCGGCCCCCCGTCCTCCGGATGAGCGGGGCTGTAGCCAGGGCACGAGTGGCCAAACCGAGGCCGGAAAACGCACCGAGCCGAGCGGGAACATGAGCTATTTCCGATGGATCATTTAATATCTGCAGCATCCCGGGGCTGGGATTGTGCCGCTCCCGGTGCCGTCAGGGTTTTGTGATGCCTGACATGTGCTGGGCTCTGTCGTTCTGCCTCCATGTTCTCCCTGTGGGTTTTACGTGGTGGTTTTTGGCATGGGGGTCGCGGTGCGGCCTCCAGCTGCCAACCTCAGTTGGGGTAGGGATTGGGGTGCGGCTGGGAGAAGGTGAGTGCCCACTGCCCACACCTCGGCCCCGCCGCCGCCGCCCAGCCTCATTGTCTCACTTCTCTCTCCATTCCTACGCCAATTAAAGCGCCGTGTTGCCATTCATGGCCCTTATGGTTTTGTTCAGTTGTCTGTCAGCTCTTGTCAAGCCCTGTCCCCTTCCCCTCCCCCGTTTCCAAAAACAAAACCCCTGACAAACCCCCCTTTGAATCCCCTCTTACCTCACTCCCAGCGTGGGGCCCCATTGCCGGGGGATGCCGGCGGCGGCGGCGGGGAGACCGCTCCCCACGCCGCCTTTGTGGGCCGCCGCCGCCCCCCAGCCCTCGGCCTCCCGCTTCTGCCAGCATTAATTAGATAACTCGGCCCCTCTTGATTCCTCCGAGGGGAGATCGGGACGATCCGACTCCAGGGAGAAAATATGGCTTTTCTTCCTTTTTAGTTTTTGGCCAAGCCCTTGGTTCCGTCGCTGCTGGCGGTGCTTATTGTGCTGGGAAATAACGGGTTTGGGGGGGTGGGTGTGCAACGGGGGGGAGCCTGCGGGACTCCCGGTGTTCCTCATTCCCTGTCTGGACCCCAGGCGGGCGTGGGCGGGAGCCCGGGGTCCCCCGAGCCCACGCCAGCGGCTGCGGAGAGTGCTGCAGGTGGCAGCAGCAGCCTGCGCCAATGCTCTGGCCCTAATTAAATCTACTCCAAAATCCCTCAATTAGCAGCAGGTTTTGTTTCCCCCCCTCGCTAGGTTTGCATTGAGATCGTTCGGGTGCAGCGCCCGAGTGCATGGAGTGTGCGCAGACTTGGGAGGATGGAGCAGCACATGGCTGCTCCCGGCAGGCTCGGCTGCTGTGAGGGCTGGGAGCCTTCCCTCTCCTCCCCCTTCTCTTCTTCCTCCTCCTTGGGCCATGAGGGTGGTCAGCAGCTGTCCCTGGAAGTGGTGGACTGGCATCAGGATACATCCTGGCTGAGCCCACGATGGGACAAAGGAGAACATTCTCTTTTTGTGGGTGCTGCCTTTGGTGGTGCTGATCTGTCCTCCTCCTTGGGGCTGGTGGGGAGTCTGGAACTTGGATACTCTCCCTGGCTGTGCTGTAATTATGGGCATAGCTCAGGAAGAAAGCCCTTCCTGCAGCCCTGCTGTGGCACAGGAGGGCTGAGTCACTGGGGCCAGGGATGTCACCAGCTGTGGTGGCAGCCACTGGCTGTGGGTGCTGGGGTGTGGCTGGCATCCCACAGCATCCATGCCAGCTTTTCTGAAGCCTGCTGACCTGTTCTCCCAGTATCCTGATGGCTGGAACCCTTCTCTGCTCTTGGCTGGTGGTAACCTTGGTGTGACTCTTCCCTAGGAGAAGGGGTCTGGACTGCAGGAGGGGAAAGCAGACGTGTCCACAAGCTGCAGGTTCATAGTTGAAACCAGGATCCTGCTCCCAGCTGCCTGCTTGAGAAACCCAGCAGTGGTGGGTATTTTCCTGGAAAAGTGGGCTCTCTGGTGTGTCCCCCAGACGTTGGGTAATGGCTTGGTCTTCTGAGCTATGGCAGTGACTGCAAGATGTGAACAAAGCTCAGGGAGCTATAGTGAGACCTTCCCTGTGTCCCACATTCCCCGCGTCCCACCTTCCCTGCTCCAGGGCTGCTCAGGATAAACAAGGTGCTCTCTCAGCCTTCAGTGTTTGAGGCTGCTTGGGGAGAGTTATGGTCCAGTGTTGAACATGAGGCTTCTGTTTGCCAAACCTCTGTGTGAAGCATTGGAGTGGCCTCTTGGCCATTGCCAAAGCCATGGGAATCCCCAGAGCCACCAGCTTCCCTGTGGAGAGGTGCTGGGAGCCATACTGTGGCTGGTGCTGGTGCTTGAGCGTGGACAGACTACACTGCCTTGGGCATCACACCCCTTTCTGGGCAGAGAGGGGCAGTTTGGGCTCATTTTCCCCTGCACTTGGTGTTTCCTTCCCTTCTGCTCAATCCCAGCCCTGGCTTGACCGTGACCCGGAGTCGGTCACAGTGCGGAGCTTTCCGGGATGTCTGTGCCAGGGGGACGCTGGCTTGGGCATCTTGTAACTTTACCTCAAAAAATGTCACCCCTGGCACCCAGGAGTGTGGGGTGGGGGCTGTTACCAGCTTTCGAGGAGCCTCCCAGCTGGCAGGGAAGCAACAAAAGGGTTTTGGGGAGCAGCAGAGTTGGAAAATGGCATCCCAGAGCTGGGGGGGGTCGGTGAGCGTTGCCATGGAGACCCGTTTATGCCTCACTGATGCGTCGTGTAAAGCCGTTTGGAAACGAGAAGGGCCTTTTGTCTTTGGGAGGGTTGAATGGGCCTCATTAAACCCGAGATGAGGAAAAAAAAGGGCCTTAGAGTGTATCTGGGAGGGGGACTGGACGGGACGGCCCCGGGGGGGCTCCACAGAGGCTGTTCCCTCTCGCAGGGAGGGTGAGGAGCTGGGGGAGCTGGAAGGTGAAAAATATCTCCTTGAACAATGGAGACCAAAGGAGTGGAGGAGATACGAGCTGCTCTCAGATACCTGGAATTGCTGGCTCTGTGTGGCCACCTCAGCTCCAAAGGATAGAGCAGAAATAGAAGAGGGCTGCCGAAGGGCAAGGAAAATAATTATCCATAGATTAACAGGGGGAAAAAAGATGGCAAGCTCTTCTAAAGGAGACTAATAATAGAGGAGCACATGAAAGGAGTGGGATCTGAGAGCGTGGGGGTTCGTGTGCTCCTATTTACCCTCTTGTGGTGATGAGCAGTGCGATGGACGAGCGAGAAGGCGACAGATACAGAGGGAGGAACCTTTTCATTCCACTTGTAATTAACTTCCTTCCACGGAGTATCTTTGTTCCCAAGAGCTGAATGGGAGTCAAATAGGAGAAAGGGGCTGTGCCTCTGCGTGCTGGCACCACTTTGGGGAAGGGCTGTGGATGTTGGTGGTGTGCTGGGATCAGGTGGGCCTTTGGGATTAGGTGTAATTCCTCTGGTTTGATTGTCCTCTGCTCTGGAGAGCTGAAGTGGGGTAGGTGGGGGCTGCACTGTCTCACTGATACCTCCTGGTGTCAGCAGGAGAGCCTCTCCCCGTGACAGGGGGTGTCTGATGTTCTCAGCTCAAGCTCCCTGAGGACCATGTGGTTGTCCCTGTCTGGTAATGCTGTTTGACTTGTGATGTCCCACTTCACCTAAATTAGGTTCCAGTTTTCACTAATGACCTCTCAATTCTCTTTCTTGGTGAAACTACAATTTTGGCAAGGGCAGAGGTAGCTGGGTGTCACCAAGGGAGCATTGGATGAGCTGTGCAGGGACCCTCCAATGGCAGGAGTGTGATGTGGCTCTGTGACATCGGGGTCTGAAAAACACCTCTGGGGACGGGACTGATTCTTTTGGCTGGTGGCAGAGAGTCCCCAGTGCCTGGGCCTGGCTGCTGTGTCCCAGGGAAGCTTGGACAAGTGAGGCAGAGAGGGCAGGATTGGATTTGTGTGTGGCTGGGCACCCGCAAATCGCAGGGTTCAGGAGTGTTTTTCAGGATCCCACACCCAGTCTGAACATGGAGCTTTGGCTTTTTTACTGGATCTGGCCCTTTCCCATCCCTTCCTTGAGGAGATTCCCAGTGGGTGGGAGCTGTGATCTGTCTGGACAGACTCACATGCTCTGTTGGTGTGGAGAGCTGGGCCCATGGGGGCTTCAGCTGCCCAGACACCAGGAAAACCTCCCAGCTCCTGCAGGTCTCGCTCTGCCGGGCACTGTCAGCCTTCCCTGCCAGACGTCCACATCCTCCATGTAAGATCCGGTTATTTTTGGATTTCTTTGAAGCAAACAGCATTTAGCATATGTCATCTTATATGTATGTCAGCATCAGCTTTAGAACATCTTCTCCAAGGAGAGGGTTCTTGGGAAATGTTGTTCTGTTTCTGCCAAGCCTGAAATCAGGTGAGGGGCATCGTATGCTGTGGACGTGGGGAAAGGTCTGCTGCCCCAGAGATTTTGTGGTTGATGTGGTGCAAGGAATGCCTGGACCCAGGAGGAGAGCAGTTGGAAAATGTGTCAACTCATTCTTTAAAAAAATTGTATTTTTAAGCCATTTTTTGGTCTTCCCTAAGGAAGAGCTGAAGGACTGTTGGATTTTAAGGTTCCAGATGACTTATCTGCAGGACACTTGTGTCTGCAGGATTGCTGGGAATGTGTTGGCTCATCCATGTCTATCCATGTGTGCCCACATGGAGGAGAGGTGCCTGCACGGGAGGAGGGTGTGGAAGAGTGGAATATCATTCCCAATATGACTCCTGATCTTGCTCTGGCCAAACTTGCTTGGTTTTCCTCCTTAGCTTGTGTTCTTCCTCCTCTCCCAGCAAACCCTCTCTGGGATGCCTGCAGCACTGGGCCCTGGCTGAGTCCGTGGCTCTTCCAGCAGGTCCCACCTGTAGCCCCCGGTCACACCATCAGATCCTGTATTTTGGACCCCCAAGGGAAGTAAGAGAGGCTCTGCAAGGGACTGGGGGCCCCACCAGCAGCCCCCCAACTCAGGGCACGGCAGAGGTTGCGCTTTAATCCCATCTCCCTGCCCCAGCATCCCGGCATCCTGCTGCCAACAGAGCTCCTGTTGTTTACCCAACTCAGAGGAATCGGTTTACAAGGCTCACAAATCCCCTTTTCACCTTTCCCATCAGAAAACACCTCCTGAAACAATGAGGAAATTGGACACTGCCACCTGATCACTCCCAAGGAACCTGTGGGGCCGGGAGCTGGGGGCCTGGAGTGGCGCTGGGGATGGGGATGTCAGTCTGGGATGGCCGGGATGGTCCCTTGGCTCTGCAGGTGGGCAGCCACGAGTGCCACCCAAAAATCACCTCAGGGCCTTTAAGGGATGAAGCTGCCAGCCCTCTCCACCTGCTCAGCTGGCAAAAAAAAAAAACTTGTTTTAAGCTTTAATGGCTGTAGTTAATCATTCCCACCCCTTGGACACCAGGAAAAGTGATGCTGGGATGTTACCTGTGAACTGGTGATGGTGCCAATCACAGGATCCCAGAATGGTTTGGGTTGGAAGGGACCTTAAAGTTCATCCAGTCCCACCCCCTGCCATGGACAGGGACACTTTCCACTATCCCAGGTTGCTCCAAGCCCTGTCCAACCTGGCCTTGGACACTTCAGGGATGGGGCAGGAATAAAGCTGGAGCGATTATCCTCCTCCTCCCACATGGTGGGCAAGGCAGAGGAGAGTGATTCTTAATGCTGAAAGTTGCTTCAACCCTAAGTTGAGCTAGGTTTTTGTTTTGCTCTTTTTTTCCCCCCCCTTCCCACCTTAAAACAGGGAAATCAAGCTGTTATTTTCCAGAGAAACAGCATATTCCCCCTTCCCTCCCTGAAATTACAGCGGGTGCTCTGAGGGCACGATGAATTTCCCTATTAATTTAAGAGTTGCTCTATTCACTCCTCCGGGTTAAGATAAATCTGAAGACATGTCCTTGTGAAGACAAGTCAAGAGTGTAATTCCTTTTTGTCTTCAACCATCCCTTGGAACTAAAATACCTCGTCTCCAGAACTGGCTGAAATCCTGCATTCAGGCAACATGTGACAATTTCTGGACTTTTTTCCTCTCATTTTCTTGTGATAAATGTTGTTTTTCACTGTGTATTTTAAAGGAGAATTTCCCAGAGAACCAGCCTCTGGCATGGCGGGAGCTATTGTTGGTCTTCCCTAGGATGATCATCACAAGCTGTTCTTGTGACAAAACAGAATTTTTTTGGGGGAAATAAAGGTCTCTGTGTGTGGTGAAAAGCTGGAAGAACTATGTGAGGGGTTCAAGACATATGCCTCAGGTTTATCTCCTCTCCCGTGCTGCCCAGGCTGTCATCTGGAAACAGCCCTGCTGTTGGAGGAGAGGGGAAATGGAGGAGAAAAAAAATCAGGAAAATTGGAAGACAAAGGGAAAACGGTCTGTGTGCAGGTGGGAACGCGGCTGGTGGGGAACAGCGGTTGGAGGGAGCAGAGCAAAAGCTCCATGCACGGGGAAGTGGCTCTGTCTTGCTCCATGTTTGCGTGGACCTGGAAGATGTTCCTGGGCTAATTCCCAGACAGCAGCTGTGTGCTTCTGGAGCTGAGACTGAGAGTTCGTGGAAGGGATTTGCCTCCTTGCTTTATCCTTACATAAACCTAAGGCAGGCTTTGGTCCTGAAGTTCCTGAGATGAAGAGGTGCCAGCAGGATGTGGTACTGGGAGGTTCTCAGCTCCCTGGGTTGCTTCATGGCCCCTCCCCTGCTTACAAATCCATTTGGCCTGATCCCAACAGGCTGGTGGCCCAGGGACCGGTTGGTTTGCAGGTGTTGGCCAAGGTTTTGGCCACAGAGGTGTGATAGGTCCTCCTGGTATGGAGATGAGGGTGGATAGGAGCCTTCTCCTCCTGCTCCGGCGGTGCAAGACATCTGCTTGACTTGTTTGTGGCTTCCTGTTTGGCATCTTCTGGGCAGGAGGGAGCTGGCAGGGGCTGGAGGAGGGAGTTTGAGTCACTCCAGAGTCCTGTGCCAGGAAGCCTCTGACTCAGCCCAACCGTGGAGAAAGGAGTGTGGGATCCAGCTGCCTCTCGGGGTGGGAACCTGTGCAAGTGTTCACTTGCGCTGCGTGTCTGCGGCCGGGCGGGGAGGGAGGGCCAGGGGCTGCTCCTGCCTCCTGCTCCCGCTCCGGCCTTGCGTCAGGGCTCCGGCCGTGGGTGGGGAAGCCTTTATCGCTTTTCCAAGCCTTTGGAAGTGCCTGCTGGCCACTGGCCAGGTGACCTACTTGGTAGTGTGAAGCAAAGCATGGCTCACCTGCCGGCAGTGCTGGGATGGGGGCGGGCTCTGCATCCCACCTGCGACCCTGAAGACCTCCAGGGGCCGGGTTTCCCACTGTCTCTTGGTCACCTTCTTCCTGAATCATGACTTGTACAAAACTCCCTGCAACCTCCTGCTGTGCCAGTGGTGCTGGGGTTGGGATGATCCCAACCGCCCCACTGTGCTGCTTTGGGTACTACTGGAGCTGATGTGGTGGAGCTGCAGCCAGGCAGGGAGGATGGACCCATAACCCCTCTAAATCCAGCTCCGTGATGGGGCTGTGCCTGCCATCCCTGTGCCGTGCTCTAGATGCCTGGGATGCTCCTGTGACCTGGCAAGCTGCAAGTGAGGTGCAAATGATGTCTGTGTGTCTGCCCTGCTGCTACAGCTGGCACCGAGCTCCGGAGCCCGTGCCAAGCGCGCTGGGGGTGCGTGGGCTCTGGCTCTGCCTGCCTGCTCCCCGCCCACCCTGCGGATCTGCTGGGCTCCTGCAGCCAAAGGCCTGGTGCTGGTTCCAGCTCTGTGGTTTCTTGCTAAGACTTGCATGGAGCCACGGAGCAGGTTGGTCTTGTGTGTTTGATCTTCCTTCCATGGAGCCTGCAGCTCCAGCCAGAGCAGCTGGCTGGGGGAGAAGGGGAGAAGGTATCCCGGCCCCATCCGATCTCCGGGGTGGGCTGGGGCAGGGATGGGCTGTGTCCGACAGCAGAGGGGGAAGCATGGCCGTGCAGCCTTGGCAAAGTGCTCGCTTCGCGTTTTGCCGTGCCCAGATTACGTGAGAGGGTTGCAGCAGAGATAACTGCAGGAAAATCCATTCCCACCTTATCTCCCATCAGGAACACATTTAGTTGCCTACATCAAAGTAGCTGATCTGCTGCTTCCCTCCTTGCTGCCCTAATCCTCTCCTTCACGCCGAAAAAAACCTAATCAGTGCCTGGCCCCACCATAATGAGATCCGAATGTTAATCATCAGCATCTTGCCTTCCTACCCTTCTCAATGCCCTGCCTTCCAGCCCTGAATAGCTTTCTCCCTCCTTGCTCCTCTCCATCCGGTCCTCCCACGCTCCTGGGCACGCTGTTGAGCCTGGCTTGGTAGAAGTTGTCCTGCAGGATGCTTCCTTCCCTTCCATTTAAGGACAGGAATTCTTCAGGGAGCCGGGGCGTGGACGGGATCCCTCCCTTCGCCCCATTGTGAGGACTTCTCCCTATGCCTAATTATTGCCTGTCCCTGCAGGAAGCTCCTTGCCTGGCCGTCGGGCAGAGCCGCGGCGTCTCCCAGCCCTTTGTGGGAAGACTCATTCCCGTTTGGATGCCAGGCCTGGGGCCGGGAGGGGTGCCCACCCTCATCATGGCTGGCGAGAGGGACTGACCCAAGCCAGCCCTGATTTTGTCAGCAGGAGCCTGTGCTGGCTCCATGCACAGGCTGGGATGGTGAGGGAAGAGGAGAACTTGGTTTTGGTGTCAAAACCCATCTTACAGAGGGGGAGCAGATGAGCTGAAGCAGAAAATAAATGGTGTCAGAGTGGGGTGGGCCAGGCTGGTGTGGGCTCTGCTCCAGCACATGGTAACCTCTTACCCTCCTCTCTTCCAGGTTCATGACTGGGAAGGGGCTGGTCATCTACCCAGAGATTGGGGATAAACTGGACATTATCTGCCCCAAGGCAGAGCCGTCCAAGCCTTACGAGTACTACAAGCTGTACCTGGTGAGGAAGGAGCAGGCGGATGCCTGCAGCACCGTCATGGACCCCAACGTGCTGGTGACGTGCAACCGGCCTGAGCAGGAGATCCGCTTCACCATCAAGTTCCAGGAGTTCAGCCCCAACTACATGGGCCTGGAATTCAAGAGGCAGCAGGATTACTTCATCACATGTGAGTCGCCCTCCTCTTCCTCGCTGCCAGCCCTGGCTCGGGAGGGCTCGGGCGCCTGGAGAGTGTCACCAGGCGCTTGTGTGTGACTTGGCTGGTGCAGAGAGCTGACACGGATGGAAAATATGTCCCGCTGGATGGGAGCAGGGGGAGGAATGTGTCACTGGCCGAGTGGGTCACCGGTCCCTATCTGGCTGCTGTGCTGTGTCCCCTGCCCTGCTCACGGCTGGGAGCAGGAGCACATCCCCATCTGGGGTCGGCCCTGGAGCGCTGTCATGCCTGGAGCCTATTTTTTGCTGCCATCTTTGCTGGAAGTATTGCAGGGTTTTGCTTTGAGGCTCCAGGCAAAGAGAGAAAGAGGAATGGTGATGCTTGTCCTTATTCCTGGGTGTTGCCTCCAAGAGCAGCCCCAGCACTGGGAAGTACTGGTGGTGTTCAGTGTGTGATATGATCGAAGTGGCTGAAAAATTCTGCACATTGGCTTGTTCTGTTTGTATCTTGGTGCACCGTGGCATTTTATGGAGGGGAGAGAGAAGAAGGCTGGAATTTTCTCGGAGCCTGTGGTCTGTGCATGCTGAGGTTTGCTGCACAGAAATGTATCAGTTTGTGCCTGCTCTGGTGTGGATGGAGAGGGAGCTCAGCCGTGTCTGGGCAGCGCTGCCAGCTCTCTCTTTGTCCCCTCCCCTCCTCCTCAGCCTGGCTGTCCCTGCCTGGCTGGGTGCACAGCAAAGGGCACGGTGGCCACGGCTCAGCTCCTCTCACTGTGCGCCGTGGGCTCTGCGGCAAGCGGCTGGCACAGGGGTCACTGCCCGTGAGGGAGCGAGCTCCTGGCCGTGGGAGCGGTGTGTTCCTGGCTGGAAACAGGGTATTTTTAGCCTGGAATCTTTGGGAGGGGGCAGCAAGGCCATGGCGGGCAGTGGAGACGGGGGGGCTGTGCTGTAGTGTGGTGCTGTGGGGAGGCTGCTGGTCTGGATATCCCCAGCGAGCCTGGCTGGAGCTGTTGGAATCTTGCTGCAGAATAATTTGGAATAAAACTCATGCAGAGGAAGCAGTCGGGCCTGGCTCTGGCAGGTCAGCCTTGAGCCCTCATCACTTCTGTCATGGCAAATTTTGCTGGGTGGTGACAGGGGCTCGCAGGGGCTGTTCCCTGTGTGGCTATGGAGATGCCAAAGTGACTTCTGGATAGTCAGCCAGGGAAATTTCCCTAACAGGAGAGGTGACAGCAGGGACAACCTGGCACCACAACCTGCAGAGCCAGCTTGACTTGGCATTGGCAGCAGCTGTGGGCTCTGCAGGGCTGAGTCACTATGCCAGGTCTGGGCTCTTCCAGAGCAATGGTCACTGTCATTGTCCAGACATGAGGATGTCTGTCCTATGTCACATGAGAGGCACCAGCTTTGAAGCCATTGGGAGCAGGACACCCTGGTTCCAGCTCAGATGCCCCATATGTGCTGGGGATGCCAAAAGCCCTGGCACAACTCCCATGCAGGCTCCCATCTCCCTTACCACAGCTCACACCAGCCTGCTGGCTCTGGGACCCCAAAGTTCAGCCCTTCTGCCGTCCTTCAGCTTGATTGGATATAAGCTTTGCCTGCAGTGGGAAAAAATTTGGAAGAGAGGCCAAAGTGCCAAGCTTGGGTCAGGCAAACATCTTGAAGCACTCTGTCAGTGGCTCTTCTGTGTTCAGGGGTCAAGTTCAAGCACTGACATGGTCATCAAGCTAATGAGGGCTGAAACTGGGGTCCTCTGAGCTACAGCCCGTGGGACTCTCAGGCTGCAAAGAGCCATCAAAGACAAATAGATTCCCCAAAATGAGCTCAGGAGGTGAACAAAGCACCAAGAAGGAGAAATATGGGATCCCTCTTACGGTAACCAAGTCCCTCAGGAAGGTGGAGGCAGAAGGATTTACCAGCCTCTGAATTACCCAAATTTTAAGGAGCTGTTTTGCATTTCACATGAAAACTGAAGTGAAAATCAACCTCCTGGAGCTTTGGGAGGTGCTTTCACAAGCGGCCGCCGGTGCCTTGCCGACTCCAAACGCGGCTCCCGTGGGGCCCCTGCAGTTTGAGCCGATGCCAGCTCCCCTCCGAGGCTGCCAGCACACCTGGGTCACTGCGGGTGACCGGCCCCGGCTCGCTGCGGATCCGACGGGACACGCAGCCGGGATTTTGCAGAGACAGCACAGCCCAGCTTGGGAAATCCCGGCTGCGCGTCCCGTCCGATGTTGGGCTGAGCCTTTTAAGCTCATTTTTTAGTATAAAATCCTATTTATCCTCTTGTTCCCTGTTTCAGGCTGTACAGGGATGCAGCGAGCGGGGTGCTTGGAGCAGCCCAGTGGGATGCCTCCCCTCTCCTCAGGGGGCCAGCAGTGCCCTCTGCCCCTGCCTTGGACCGTTTCTGACTTTAATTTCTCTTGACTCCTCCAAGCTTTGATGCGAAACCCCTCAGAGCTGGGAGCTGCCAGCTGAACTTTGGCCCCTGGGTGGGCTGAGGATGCTCCTGTGATCTGGCTGTACCCTCTGCTGAGCAGCCCCAGGAGTTCTTTCTGCCAAGAAATAAAATAGCCAAAAAAACAAAGTCAGAAGTCTCCTGAGCAGACCACCCACATGTTGTCTTTTTTTTTCCCCCCCCAAATTTTCTCCCCTCCCTTTCCCCAAGCTTTGCCTGGACACACAAAAGGGTTTTTTTTCTCCCTTTTCATTTCTAAGCCGGGGAAGCTGGAGCTGAGGGGAACAGGGCGTGTGCCACTCATCCCCCACCTTCCCAGCGGCTGGAAGACCTCCTCACCGGAGCCAGGGGGCTTCTCAGGGTCCTTCCTATTCAGGACTGCTCCTTGCCATCGCTTTGGATATGCCAAGCCTTGTTTAGGGACACTTTTATCACGGAGGGACACGGCCCCAGCCCTCAGCTTAGCAATGAAAAGCCTTTTGAAAGCTGCTGTTCCCTGTCCCCGTCCTCTCTGGAGCCTCACACCGACCCCCTCCACACCAGCTCCAGGCTTTCCTTAAAAGCATCTTTGCTCTTGGGGGTGGATAGAGAAAGGTGATGGTTATTCCTAAGGCTTTCCATAAAGAACAAGTTGCAGCAGTGTCTGCCTGCAGGTCTACACTGGAGACAGAGGTTGGGGGGACACGTGGGACTCCAGCAGGATGTGGGCACCATCTCCAGGATGAAGTGCTGAGAGGGTGAAGGAGCTGGGAATTTGGGAATTGCGTGTTTTACATCATGGTGTGCTGTGGTTTCTTCCATCCCTTGTCTCCTGGGTGTTTCCCTGCTTGCCTTTGCTGCCTTGGTGGGATTCCCTGTCCCCAGTGTCCTGTCCCCTCTCTTCAAAACACTTCCCACCGGAATAGCCTCCCCCCTGCGCTCCCGGGATGTCGTGGGCAGCTCCGGCCCCACCACAGCTTATCCAGCCCTGCAGGTTCAGCTCCCTCCACCTCCCCTCCAAATTCACTCCAGCTCCTAATTGCGTTTGCTGCTCCTCTTTGAACTTGCTCCAGTTTTACTATCTCTGGTAATGAGGTGCCTGGATAGAGATCCATTAATCCCTGTGTCCTGGCAGCAGGGTGACGTGAGGAGGAGCTCCCAGAGTGGCTCCCTGCTATCCCAGAGCTCTGGATCAGAGAATCAAAGAATAGTTTGGGTTAGAGGGAACTGTTAAATGTCACCTAGTCCATCCCTGGAATGTCTCATCCCTGGAGGTGTTCAAGGTCAGGTTGGATGGGGCTTGGAGCAACCTGGTTTAGTGGAAGGTGTCCCTGCCCATAGCAGGGGATGAACTGCATGGACTCCCATAGTTCCCAGTTCCTTCTCTGGTTTTTGGGGCTGGTGGTGGTCCTGGCAGTCCCTTCTGTGTTCTGTGGGATGTGGAGATCCCAGGCAAACCTTGCTCAGCCTTGGGATGCACTCCAGGCAGCTGTTTGCAGATGTGGTGGTGGTGCTGAGGTGTTCTTCCAGGTGTTCTTCCTCAGTGTCCAACCTGTCCCATGAGCGTCTTTAAAGCACAGAGCCCTTGTTTGATGACAATGCTGACAGAAAAGCAAGGTCCTAGTAGATGTTTCCTCATAAATCCGAGACGTTTGCTGTTTATTGTGAGTCCTTAAGCCCTTCAATCAATTTTTGATATAATAACGTCCGTAATCCAATCCAACGCTTTTTGGCAACGGGATGCAGTGAGAGCGGATCTATTACCCTGAGTGTTGTGTTAAAGCCCTTGTCTTGCATTTCTGTTTTTAGATGCAATTAGTCTTAACCTGGCAAGAGTTATTTGTTGTAAACCATCGCTGCTGCTGCTGCGATGCGGCTTCATCCCTGGGCTGCGCTCTGTCAGCGTTTTCCTGCAGCTCAGCGTGGGGAAGGGGGTCACCTATACCCTGCCAGCTGCCAGGATCATCCTTCCTCCTCAGGAGCTTTTCTGGGACACGTTGCCATACTCGCTTTTCTGGCTGTGCTCCTCCAGCTTCCATTGGTTTGGGAAGCCTTCAGCCCGTGCCAGTGCGTGTGTGTGGAGCCGCTCACGCTCCTTCCTGCATTCCTCGGGATTTGATAATTCCCTCCCTGGTTCCTTGGGCTGGGGGCTGTGCCAGGGGGGGCTTTGTCAGCCCGCCAGCTCTTTGCTGATGCCATTTGAATGTGGCCACTTTCATGTGCTCCTCATCCTCCTTCCCACAACTTGTTTGGTGGAGGGGAGTTGAAAGCCCAAGGGCCGTTTGATGCCATGATGGGAGCTGTGAACTTCTGCTGATAAAACTTCAATTAAGCGGCTTCCTCATTCTTCACCCAAACGGGCCTGGCTTGCGACACACCCGGGCCAAGCAGAGCCGGCCTGGTGGCATCCCTCTGGTTTTGGGGCTGTGCTCCTCCATCCCCATCCCGCTGGGAGCCGCTGGCAGGGGATGGCGATGCCGCGTGGGAGCCGCTGGCCGGACACAAACGGCTCTAACGGTGTCCTGCTCCCGACTTCAAAGCCCAAGCCCTGGCCATGTCAAACCCAAATAATGGCCCTTAGACAACACGCGGTTCCTTGTCTTGCAGGCTTGTCTGAAGAGCGTGACCACAGTAAATGTGATTTTGTTGAGCCCTGTCCCTTAAGCCTCTGCCTCTTTTCTCTTCTCCTCCTCCCTCCTGACCTTTTCGGCTCAGCGCTGTCCCCGGACAGCCCCTGGCAGCTGATCTCATGGCTCAGCCTTTCACGGCCCTAATAGGGATGAAAAGCCCCTTCAGAAAGGGCCGGTGTCCTGGGCCCGGCCGGGAGGTAAATACCCCGTGCTTTGATCTGCTCTGGGGCCAGGGGGGCCCTGCCTGCCACAAACCCCCACCCAGGGGTCCCTGTCTGCCATAGCCAGCCACCCAGGCGTCCCCATGCCCACTCAACTCCCTGGCCCAGCTCTGCCTACAGCCCTGGCACAGCAAAGGGCTCTGGAGCTGGACACTGGGTGCTGTCTGCCTGGGAAATCAGGCTGGCTGCATCCCAGGATGCTGTTCCCCAGGAGAAATGATTTCCAAGAGCATCTCTAGCATTGTCACGACCCCTTTAGTATTGTCACGACCCATTAGGAGAAAACAAAATGTATTTAACTCCTCAGTGCTCCTGAATGCTGAGTTCAGTAGAGATGGCGTGCAGGGGAGATGGCAGTGAAGAGCTGACATCTCCCCCTGCATCACCTGCCTGATCCTGCTCTGCCCCCTGTTCCTGGGACACCAGGAATCTGCCTGTCCCTCCCTAAAAGGCTCTCTTGGCAGCTGTGGTGGGAGGCTCACACCAAAGCAGGTTTTTTGGTGCATCCCATCTTCCCTTTCCTCATCCTGGCTCTTCCAGCCCCTGCTCCTCTTGCCATGTGTGCAGCAAATCCCAGGGCATCTCCTGGAGCTGCAGCTGCATGGATTGTGGTGGACCTGGCTCTTCAGTGATGGTCACCTCCGAGGACTTCCTCTGGGACACTGGAAATGATCAAACTTGGCTGCTTTTGGATTAAACGTTGAGCAGGAGACTCTCAAGGCAGAAGGAGCTTTCAGCTTGATGAGGAATTGAAACAAATCCTGGCATACCAGTGTGTCTGGGAAGCTGTGCATGGATAAGTGCAGGCAGCTACTTCCTTGGCATATTTTTTAAATAACCGTAACATCAAGACCCTCTCCCTGGGCTTTTCTCCTGGGAGCCCTGTTGCAATCCACTGCTCCTGTAGTGTTGGGAAGAGGCTTTTGGGTGTCACTGCAGCTCAGAACCAGTGTGGAGGGGTCTGTAACGGTGGGTGCTGGGTGTGTGATGTGGTGGTGGATGCTGGTGATGGTGGGTGCTGTCTGTCAGACCAAGAACTCACTGGGGGCTCCAGAAAGCACCATCACACTTGGATCCTGAGACATGCAGGGTGCAGAGAATCTGACATCAATGAGCTGTGGCATGCCCCCATTTTCCATCCCTAATTTCTAGGGATCTGTGTGTGTCCATCCCTCAGCCAGACCAGCCCAGGTGGCATGTGGCACCTTTAGCAGGTCACCCTTCTGGGAAGCGTTGGTCTCATCCTCCATTCAAAGTCTCTTCACCCTGAGATTGATGTTTTTGCTGCTGCTGTGTAATGCCTGATCTCTTTGATCCCACCTGGCAGTGTGGAGTGGGAGTTACACACCTCATGGAGAGGGGCCTGCAGGAGCAGTGAAATCTGGGGGCAGCTGCAGTGGGATCAGCTCTGATTTGGGGTAGAGAGTCCCCTTCCTCCATCCACTACTCAGTGAGGAGGCAAATCCCTGTCTGGAGAGTCAGGGGTTTATGTGGCATCTGTTGGAAATTTCCAAACCCTGTAACTCAGTGTTGCTGGATGCTATTTGGTCCATACACTGGTGTCTGCATGGAGCAGGCCAGCTCCTGAGGTCCTGCCATGCAATCCCCAGGAGCAATGGATCATCTCCCACTCCAGTTGTTGCGGGGTGCAGCACTGGGAGCCATGGGTGCTCCTGCTCAGAGCTGGGCTCTGGTGGGTGCATGGCCACGGTGGGAGCAGTGCCTGGGCTGGCTCCTCTTGCAGGCAGGGGATTACTTGCAGTTCTGGGCCAGGAGTTCCACTGATGTCTCCTCCCAAGCTCTGGAAGTTCTGGGTGGTTATGCAAAGTTTGCCTGTAATTGCAGTGGGGTTTCCTCCTGGCTGTCCCATAGCACCTAGAGCTGCTGTCCCTCCCCACTGCCTGGCATCTGCTTGTCTCCCTGAGCTCTCCCAGGCACCTGGAGCTTCCAGAAGATCTGCACATGAATCTGTCCCTCTGTCAGCCTCTCTGTCCCTGATAACCTGAAGTTTTCTCGGAGCCCTGGGAGTGCGGATGGGCCCGAGCTCAGGTGGGCAGCTGGCGTCAGCCTTGCAGCTGGGGGATGGCTCTGTGAGTCTACATCACCTTCCCAAAGGTTTCTCAGTCATCTCCCAGATGTTTTAGTACCTAACAGGAGAGATTTACACCCTGCTAAAAGGCAGTGCTTTCCTCCCCTCCTGCTCCCAGCGGAGCCCACAAATGACTCTGGCAAAGCATCAGGTGGCAACCACAGAGACTGCACAAATCACCTTCCTCTCCCAATGATGTGCTCTTTCTTCGGAAGGGATGGACAGACCTGAAGACAAAGGGTTTATTTAGGGTTGTGGTCCCCCTGAGCTGGGCAGGAAGCAGCATGGGAACACTGGGAGTTTCCACAGCTCATCCACATGGACAGTGTTGATGCTAAAGGGCTTGAGTGAGTCACCAAGCTGTGGTCCTGCAGCCAAGATGTGCTTTCCAGCCTGGATGAGATTCCCTGCAATCCAGCAGTGACTCTTAATTATGACACTAATTAGGGGTGGTTATAATTTTCCACCAGAAAGCTGTTTTAATGGGAAATTAGCTTTTCACTTAAGCATTACTTGGGTTAAAGTGTCTTTTTCCAGTGGATACTTCAGTGTTTGCCTGTTCTCCCTTTGCCCCAGGAAAGAATGGGAGAGAGTGGAACTGTAGGTGGTGAGGATACGTGTGGTTGATGGTGTCCTCCGTTCTTCCAGCTGTAACTCTGTGTATCCCTCTGCTCTCTATACAGAATGGGGCTAATTTAACCCTTTAATTTGATTTTGGGGGTGCTGACCCTGGCCAGGGAAAGCCAAACCCCATCCCAGCCAAACCCCATGTGCTGGTTTTCATTCCTAACAGTGCATTTGAACTGGGGATTTTCCCACTGTGTTTGCTTGAACAGGGAGTGTGGGGTGGGATGACGAGATTCCCAATGCTCCATGGGCTGGCTGCAGCAGCAGGCTCCTCACCTGCCCTGTACAGCTGCGGGGAGGGACACAGCAATCCCAGCTGGCTTCATGGCATGGGCCTGGCAGTGCCCCGATGGCAGGGAGGAGAGCAGAGGGGCCCTCCCGCGGTCAGCAGTGCTGCTGGAGCTGCCCCCGTGGCCCTTCTCTTCCCATGCCGGACCGCGTGGCTGGAGCGGCTCTGGAGCAGCTCCGGAGCTGGCAGGAGCGGCTGTGAAACCCAAGCCTTGCACCTCCTGCACCGTGCGGGGACGGGACAGGGCCGGGCTGGCTCACACAGGCATTTCAGGGGCTGCAGGGCCCCTTCCCGGCGCAGCTGCCTTTCATTCGCTGGGAGCAGGCTGGGAGAAGGCTGGAAGGGGCTGCCGGCCCCGCTGGCAGTGTGACAGCGTGGGGTGGGCTCCCTCCGCACAGCCCCTGCCCCGGCCTGGCAGCAGCCCCAGCCAATGTGCTGGAGCTCGGGGAAGGGGCTGGGGGATGTGTGCGGGGTGGGGGGCTCGTGTCCCCACAGTGGGGCTGGCTAGGAGGTGACACCGATATTGATATTAATAGTACCAATAACGGGATGCCCTGAGCCGGAGCTGCGTGGCCCTGATGCCTGGGAGGAGCAGCAGGAGGAGGAGGAGGAGCAGGGGCTGTAACCAAGCCGTGCTCCCCGGAGGCCCCAGGAAGTTGGTGTGCAGTGGAGCAGGCGGGTGCCTCTGCTCTGTGACCTGGAAGTGGCTCCGTGTCCCCTGGGGTGCCAGCCCTGGTGGGGATGAATGGGGAGAAAGGAGCTCAGTGCCCGCGGTGGGTTGGGCTCCAGTGCAGCACCTCTGTGTCGGTACCGAGGGGGTGTAAAACAGCTTGAAAGATCTGGAGAGGGGAGGTGGCAGGAGCTGCGGTTTTATCTGAAGTGCAGTCTGCTTGTGGATTGCTGCAGGGATCTCTGGCAGCGTCCGAACACATCAGAGATGTGGGAGACACATCTCCAGGGTGACCTGTAGGGGCTTCACCTGTGCCAGGAGGGGCTTTCAGCCCCAGGAGGGGTGTCCAGGCTGGGCTGAGGCTGCTCTGCAGGCTGCCCCTTGCCAGGGTCGGTCCCGTGGCTCTGCCGGGATCGGGGTTAGGCTGTGGGCACCGCTGGGATGCTGCCACCTCTCCTGAAGCGATGGAAACACGAACCTTGTGTGGGTCTGGGGGCGAGGGGAGTGGTGGGGACGGCGGCTGGGCTGCGGCCACGCCGTGCCTGGCTGGGGCTGGAGCAGGGCTGAGCTGCACAGATGGAAGAGTGATTAAGAGCAATAAAAGGAAAGAGACTTGGATTCGCTACAGTCTCAGCACATTAATTGTGCTTTGGGGCCCAAATCATAACGCAGCCCTGCTAGAGGGAATCCAGCAGAGAAACCAAACATCTCGCTCTGGCCAAGGCTGACCATTTAAGAGACCCTTGCCTTCATCTCTTGCCAGGTATTACTTCCAGCGTCTCCCATCTGCCAAAACCCGAGTTCTCCTTTGAAATATTTTTAGGGGAGGGAGAAAAGCTCTGGTGACACCGAGTGCTGGCGCTGGGGAGACAGCAGGGACAGCACATGGCATTGCTGGCTTGGAGACAGGACCATGGGGTTGTTGGGTATCTCAGCCATCTGTCCCAGCTCTGTGGTGTGTGTCACTGGGCTGGATGGGCGTGTGGGATTCCAGGAGTGGAGGTCCTGCCCGGCTTCCATGGTGGCTGAGCATCTCCTCTAAATTGACAAGCAATTACATGGTTAATGGTATCACTGTTAAATCCTCATCACTCAGCAGCCCGGGGCTTAATGCTCCATTAGGGCAGAGGCATCTGATGGCTCTCTGGGCTGGGAGCTGCCTTTGGAAGTCACTGGCCAGAGGTTATTTTTGCTCTCCCAGTCCTACAGCCAACCTGCGAATCCATCCAGAATGAAATAAGGCAGGAAAATGCTCCTGTACACTCAGTGTTGCTGGGTCTGGCTGGATTGAGCCTTGCTGGTGTGACATGGGGAGGTGACAGTGTTGTTTGAGACCTGCCATTTCCTATTCCGTGGGTATTCCCAGCTCCCTGCCTGTTTCCTCCGTTGTGTCACAGCTCTGCCTCCTGCTGCTGCCCTGCAGCTGCCTCTCTGCAGCTCGGGGCTCTCCCAGCTCTCCTGCAGCCACTGCCCTGCCTGTGGATTTAACATTTTCCTCTGTGGGTTGCTGACTCTGGACTGCATCGGCAGCTGAGGATTGGTGGTGTCACCACGGCTCACCCTCACTGTGGCAGTGAGTGGCACAGGCACCTGGGGAATCCATCAAGTGCCACCCAGATCCCAGTCTGGATCCACTGGAGCTGGGCTGAGCTGAGCCTGGAGCCTTCTGCTGGGGCTTCTTCTGCTGGGAAGGCAGGAAACAGAGCAGGAGGAGCAGCTCTTCATCGCTGAGCTTCACAGGGAATTGCACTGGGAGGAGCCTTTCCTGACGGATCAGGGACCTGCTGCTCTCACATCGTCCTGCCCTACGTGTTCACATCAAACTCTCTGGACTCTGCACCGTTTGGATGGATTTGGGGATTTAGGATTTTTGACTTTTGGAAGCCCAACCAGCTGCGTGGAGCATCCAGCTTCTCTTCAGCCCGTTGTGGATTTACACAGAATGTGGAAGCTCATGTCCTTCTTTCCAGAGGCCATTCCAAGACCATCACTGTGGGTTTTACAAACGTTTTTCTTTTTTTTTGCTCCCTCAAGCAACTGATTCATTTTTCCACATGGTTCCCTCTCAAAGCTGCTTTCTCCCTCATCATTTCCATGGCCAGAACAAGAAGAAACTTTGTGTCCAAGTGTGGGGTGGGAAGAAGGATGCTCAGCTGTGTCCCTTCGTCCATCCCTGTGGCTCCAGCTGCTCCTTCTGTCCTCTTTGGACCTTTAATATTTTTGTTTTATGTGGATGGAATGTCTTCATAGTTATTTGGGGGAACTGCTGCCTTTGTGGGATCTTCTGGTTTCCCCCACTTGAACCACGCTTACTTGTTACCTCATTTTGTTATAATTAGTTATTTATTTATAAATGAGACCTCGTGAGGCCTCACAGGGACTGGTTTTTACAGACTGCTGCCTTCTCCTTCGGTGGATGAGTCTCTTCGAGGTGCAACAACCCATGGCATGGAGCTGGGAAGCTGGAAAACTGTTCAAGGAGCTGCTTCAGGGCTGTGAGCTGGGATGTATCTGCTGATTTCACCCCCAAACTGGCGCCTCCGGCCCGGGAGAGCTGGGCTGCCGAGCTTTCTGCTGGAGTTCGCTCCCGATGTGTTTTTATGGGGAGTCTGAGCTCAGGTCCATCCTGTTTGGATTCCAGAGAACTCGTGCAGGCGTTTCTCCACATTCCCAGGCGTTTGCGTGGGGCTTGGTGCTGACAGTGCTGCTGTTGGATGGGCTGCCAGCAGATCCCAGCTGGATGCACCATCCTAGCTGGATGCACGGCTCCATCCCAGGAGCTGCTGGCAGGGGGGACCCCGCTGTGGGAGAGGTGATAACTCAGCAAATGGCCCAAGGACTTTCTGATTAGGAAAACATTTGCTGGGGTTCCAGGCGAGAGCCTTGATTGCACAGAGGTGTTTGGAAAGAGCTGATGGACTTGGAGCTTGCTTCCTGCCGGGATCCGGGTGTGCTTTCCTGAGTATCCCAGTGTGGAGGCTCATGGAGGCACCCCAACCTCCTGCTGTGGGAAGGGGAATGTGGAAAGATGACCTTGCTCTGTACTCCAGCCTCTTCCTGTCCCCTCACCAACACCCAGCAGGGTCCAATGGATTCATCCCAAAGTCCTGTCACTCACCTGCCCTCCCAGATCTGCTTTTTTGCAGGATGAAGGCAGGAATTGGGCTGCACAGGGAACCTGAAATCCCAGGGCTGAGCTTTGGCCTTGAGGCTTGGGGAGGTGTTGGCTGCGCTGTGCTGGCCAAGTCCTGCCTCGTGTCTGGAAAATTATCCCTGGACTCCACCATTCTCCATTGCATTGCCTTCCCCAAGCTGTTGCTGAGCTCCTCCCAGTTTCCCTGCTTCCCTGGGTGAATTGATCCCTGTGGTTAGATCTGGGGGAGCACTGGGATGATTTGCGTTCGCTGCGATGGAAGGAGGTGATGGGGTGGGAACCATCCTGGTCCCTGGGCAGATCCAGCTCCGTGCTAGGCACAGTGACCACCTGCAGGGCCCTGCTGGGGTCAGAAACCAGTTTTTTGAGTCTGTTTAGCAGAATCTGCCATTTAGGTGCTTAATCCTGAAATCCTCATGTTTGGGTTTATTCTCTCTTGTGTCCCCCCTGCCCTGAGCCCCGCAGAGGGCCGGAGGATGGGGGACCTTCCCTGTGCTCCCATGGGATCCAAGGGCTGAACACTTCGTGCCAGCTCCAGCAAAAAGTTAATGTGAATTTAAGTGACTTCTGCCCTGCAATTAGAGCCCCCGGAGCCCACTGGGGCTCTGAGTTTACATTCTTCACCGAGGCACAGGGTGTAATTAGAGATGTATAATTTAAACTGTGCATATGCAAGTGTTCCCATTCTGCACCAGGAGCAAAGGAAATTATCCAGGAATTAAAGGGGGAGGAGGGTGCAGGCATGGAGAATGGCTCACTTGTGTGGATGTGGCAGTGAGAGGAAGCTGCAGGGATCATGTCCTCACTGCTGCAGGCAGATTTGGAAGGGGCAGGAGCTGGGAATTTGGTGGGCTCTGGATTGGGGTGTGAGGATGTGGCTGTAATGGAGGGTCAGGAGTGAATCCCTGGGGTGGGAGGTACCAGGGAATAGGTGGGACCTGCCTGGCAGTTCCAGGGGATAGTGGAGATCTGCACAGTAATGCCAGGGACCAGCAAAGCGCTGCCCAGCAGTGCCCTTACAGCTCCTAGGAACCTGTCCAACATTCCCTCTCTTTTCTTACAGCCACTTCCAACGGCACGCTGGATGGCCTGGAGAACCGGGAAGGAGGGGTCTGCCAGACACGCTCCATGAAGATTGTCATGAAAGTGGGGCAGGGTGAGTCCTCCTGTTCCCTGGGGTCTCCTGCTGCTCCCTGAACCAGGGCCCCTGTTCCTCTGGGGGACGTGGGAGTTCAAGATTCCAGGGAAACTGAGGCCAGGCCAGCTGCTCCTGCAAACCCTCCTGGGTTAGTTCAAGAGAATTTAATTTTTAGGATCTTTCTTCCTGCCTTTTTTCCCTTGCCAGCATGGCACACGTGCGGAGTGCTGGGATTGAAAGGGAGCGATTGTTCCCGGTTACCTCGTGGGCCATATCCCAGTGGGAAGTGAGCTCGGCACAGGAACCGTGAGCCCTGCGAGTGCTTCGTCGGGGCTGGCACAGGCAGTGGCCCCGTGACTTCCCAGGCATCCAAGGGGGAATTGTAGCTGGCCAGGCATCAGGGATTGGGCTTGGTGGCTCTCAGCTGTGGATGCCACCAGGCTGTGGGGACTCCAGTGGCAGTGGGACACCAGGGATATCACCAATGGGTTCTTGTCCTGGAGCTCCTGCTCCCCATCACCTCCATCCCGAGCTGCTTCCCAGCCCCAGCAATGCCCCGGGCTCGTTTCGGCCCCAACTCGGATGCGCAGCTCCCGATTCTGCTTCTCATTATTGTGTTTGCACGTCGGGGCCAATATTTATAATAAACAGGCAAAGCTGTGCTGCAGCCTTGGCCTTCTGCCTGCCCTCCCCTTCCCTTCCTCCTGCTGCCCAAGCAAGAAACCTGTCCCAGCCCACGCACGGGAGCTCTGAAAACAGCAAGCCAGGGAATTCGGGTGGGGACCTGCTTCCCATAAGTCCTGGAGCAGCTCAGCCCTGCTCTGTTGCTCTCGGCATCTCCCAGTGCTCCTGTGCCCCGTGGGAGTGGCTGACAACTGGGGGCACTTCTTTAGGGGGGAACAAGCTGCTGCCTTCCATGCTGGACCAAGGTTTCTCATCCATCCCTGACCTCCCCTTTCCCAGATCCAAACGCCGTGATCCCAGAGCAGCTGACGACGAGTCGGCCGAGCAAGGAGTCGGATGACACCGTGAAGGTCGTCACGCAGAGCCCGCGCAGCAAGGTCCCGGCGGTGGAGGAGCCTGGCAAGCCAGGTGGGTATTCCAGGGATCCCCAGGGGAGGGATGGGGCTCTGCCTGCCATGGGGCCAATGAAGCCCCTCCAAGTCAAGCTTGTTGCTTGGATCTCAGGGATACCAGACTCTCTGGATTCAGGATCTGGATGGGTTTGCCCTAAGTGTTCATCTCTGCTGTCCTGCTGCTGTCCCAAGCCCAGGGTGCAGAGCAGCTCAGGTTTGTTTTCCCAGCTTCTAGCAGAGCTTGGCAGGGAAGTGCTGTTTCAGCACTCTTCCTCCTCCTCCTCCTCCTCCTCCCATGTGTTCCTCACAGTACATCTGAGAGGGCTTGGAGGAGGTGAGGTCCTTGGGTGTGAGAGCCCTTTGAAGGTGGTTTCCTGAGTTCCTGACACCTCTGAGAGTAAAGTGGGATCAGATGAAGCTGGGAAGAGTCTCTCTTTTCTTCCTGCCTGGGTCGGCCTCTGAGCACTTCCCCCTCAGGGGCTACAGCTGCCCTGGCCCAGTGGTTAGTAATTGGAGACTGGGGGGCTCTGGGTGTCAGAGCCCAAGTTCACCAGGGCATCCTGGTCTGTGGTGGGGAGCGAAGGCTCTCCATGTCTGGAATGGTGTCACCTGGACATGATCAACACACTGCTCCGTAGGCTGGGAGATGGGAAGGGAAGCAGTGGGGCAGGATGGGGAACAGGGCATGTGGTGCCCCCTCTGTGGATACCTGGGGCTCCTGCCTGCCCTGCCCAGTCCTTCCCAGGGATGTATGGGTCTGACTGGGGTGGGAAGGTGGGGAGCAAGTGCCGTCCCCTTGGAGGTGGGGGGCTCCCTTCCTTGGGAGCACAGCAGGAGAATGTTGTGCTGAGGTGGGGGGGCAGAGAGGGGCTCCAATGGGCAACTCATCCCCCTGCTCCACAGGTGTGATCCATGCATGGACAGAGCACAGATCTGGCTGCCTCTCTGACCCTCCTCTCCCCTTGCTTTGCAGGCTCTGTCAATCAGGACGGCCAGGAGACCCAAGGTCCCAGCGATGGCTTCCTGAGCTCCAAGGTGGCCGTGTTCGCGGCCATCGGCGCCGGCTGCGTCATCTTCATCCTCATCATCATCTTCCTCGTCGTGCTCCTGATCAAGATCCGCAAGCGGCACCGGAAGCACACGCAGCAGCGAGCCGCAGCCTTGTCCCTCAGCACCTTGGCCAGCCCCAAATGCAGCGGGAACGCGGGCTCGGAGCCCAGCGACATCATCATCCCCTTACGGACTACAGAGAACAACTACTGCCCGCACTACGAGAAGGTGAGCGGGGACTACGGGCACCCCGTCTACATCGTGCAGGAGATGCCCCCGCAGAGCCCAGCCAACATTTACTACAAGGTGTGAGGAGCAGCCTGGGAACGGCCGATGCAGCAGCGCGGGAGTGCCGGGCGCGGGGCTGGCGCCGCAGGGAGGAAGAGAAACGCCCCCCCCGGCACGGCACGGCTCGGGCAGCGCCGGGAGCGGCGCCGGGGAGCGGAGGGCTCAACGCTCACGTGCTGATTCTCCCCTTTGTATTTAGTTTTGTAGTTCTCAGCTTTTGTAATCCCGAGACTCTGAGGGTGAGCCTTCAGCCTCCTCCTCTTCTTCTCCAGACTGTGGCCGGCCGTGGGGGGCGGGCGCCGTGCCTTTCCGTGCTCGGGACACTGCTGGCAATCCCGGAGACTCCACCTCCCCTTTGTGGTTTGGGATTTCCCCGCGTCACCCCTCCGGCCCTGTGGGAAGTGCCCGCCGGCGCTGCAGGGTCCCGGAGCCTGGAGCAACGCCGGGGCCTCGGGTCCCAGGAGCAGCGAGTGCACAGGGGAATGAGGAGGAGGAGGATTCTTTGCCATGGTGCCAAGATGCAGACAACTGTGCAGGGAGGAAACTGGCAAACCCGATTTACTACTACTACTATTATTATTATTATTATAATTATTTTAATTTTTTTGTAACATTTTTATTTTTGTGAATTCCGGGCGGGACTCCGGCCCGCCGCCTCCGGGCACACGCCATCACCTCCTTCCAGCACATCATCCTGCCGGCCACGGGGCAGATCTGCTCCCCCCACTGCCCCTGGAAACTTTTGTGTTCGTAGCTGTTGACTCTTGTTTTAGTCTCTTTATAAAAAGAAAGAAAGAAAAAAAATTTCTATCTCCACCCTGTCTCAAGCGTTCAGTGCGCGAGGGGCTAGACGCTGCTCCTGCCCCACGCGGAGCAGCCGTGGCCTGGCAGCTCTTCCTGACCCCTCCGGAGCATCCCACTGTGGAAAAAAGCCTTTGGCTTTCTATCAGGCTGGGGCTGAGCCTGCTAGAAGCAAAGTAGGGGGTGGCAGGGGGAAGCTGCAGTCCCTTCCCAAGCTGGGCATACTGCAGGTGGGTGTCCTTGGAAAGGAAAACTGGAAAACAAAGGTTCCCGACTCACAGCTTGTGCCAGGGGTGCTCGAGATTGGAAACCCCCAGGAGGCTGGAGCACCAGGCTTGGCTTGGTTGAGAGCTGAACCATCCTGGTTTACCTGAAGAATGCAGTGCCCCTCGGCAGGACCTGCTTTGGGGACCAGCCCCTGCTGTGCCTGTTCCCTGCCCTGTCCTGCCACCTCCCGGGAGTCCCACAGCCCGGGCTCCCCTGCCCTTGCCTTGCCCATCTCCCGCCCAAAACTGGAAGGGGTCGAGCCTGTCTGGTGGGATCATTCCAGCTTCCTCTTCCTGGGAGGAGCCGCCAGCACCGCAGCTGATGCCAGTGAGCCCGGCGGGGCTGGCGGTGCCCTGTCACTGCCTGTCCTCGGGCTGTCCCCCCTTCCTCACTTTCTTTTCCTTCCAGCAGTAGCTGCTTTTGCTCAGGGAGCAGGAGTGGGGCCGGCGGGGCTGTTCCCGCCTGGGCTGATCCCGCCTGTCCCCAGGGCCCCAAATCCCGCGTTAGGAAGTGCCCAAAGAGCGAGGGAGCTGCTCTGCTAAAGTGCCTTGACAAGAGCGGGGGGGCGGGGGCAGAGCAGGGACAGGGGCCCGTGGCCTGGGAGGATCCGGTGACTTGGGGGGATCCGGTGGCCCCGGGGGGATCTGGTGGCCCGGCTGCTGCACTGGGGTTTGGCCCTGAGCGGGATGGGAGCATCCTGTGGTGTCACGTTGTTGGGTTTGTGGTTTAGGGCAGGAATTGGGGCTGGAGCGGAGTGGGGTGTCCCAGCTCCTCTCCTGCCCGTGGCATCCCGAGGTAGTTCTGCTTCCAGGGCCCTGAACCGGCTGCTTCCCCATCCCAGCGCTGCTTCCCCCGTGTAGCACCTTCCATCCCTCTCCTCTGTGGGATCCACTGCCCATCCTGGCCCGGGAGCTGCCCCCACCAGGACCCCCATTCCCCAGTGGGGAAATCCCAGAAAATTGTGTCTTAAAAAATCCCCTTTCCCTCTTCCCTCTGCCAAACCTTAACCTGTTTCCCAAAGTGGGAAGAGCCCTGGCTGGGTGGTGGTGGGAGTGGTGATGGTGACAGTGACAGTGGAATCCGTTAGGAATAGTGACTGGAGTGGAGGGGGAAGTGGGGGGACGATGTAGTTTTGGTTTGGTTTTGGTGGAGAAGGGACAGAGTCTGGCCACAGGTTGTTCCAAAAGTGATCTGACAGTGCTGGTGGCTTCTCATGGTGGCTGTCCCCAGCTGAGGTCTCCATCAGTCCCACTCCTGCTGCTGGGAACAGCTGCAAAATCTTGTAAATATGTGAAGAAAGGGTGAAATCAGAACTCTTGGTTTTTGCTGAGCACCTCGGGCTGCTGGGTCCTGGATCAGAGTGTGTCCCTCGGGTTCTTTTCTTGGAAAGCATTGAAATTTGGTTGATTTTTCCTTTTTTAATTTTTTTTTTAAATTTTTTTGTTCCTCCCCTCCTCTTTTGTTTGTGTAAATACTAGTCTTTTGGAAGAAATAATGTAAAGATGTTTTGTATAAACTCCGAATTATTTTCTGGTTGCTTTTTCTTAGAAAAACAAATGAGAACTTAAAAAAAAAAAGATGAAAAAAAAAGAAATTTTAACCACAAGAACGGGTGTAAAACATTGTCATAGAGCTCAGCCTGGAGCCTGTGGGCTGTGCTGGAGTGTGGGAACTGCTGGGATCGAGATTGGGGACCTGCCCTCGATATAATGCAGGATCAGATGGGCTCCAAGCAGAGAGTGAGGCAGGAATCTGGGATTCTATTCCATCCCGGAATCTGTGGCTCATTCCCAGTGAGTCCCAGAACTCTGAGCCCTGTCCTGGCCATGGACAGAGACTTGGGGACACATGGTGATCTAAAGGAGCATCAAATTTATCTGCTTTCTTATCTTTAACCAAAAAATCCCTCGTTTGGGGATGCAGAACTCAATGCAGCATCCTGAGATCCTGCTCTGCTTTTCTGGGCCTGTGGAGCTGCTCCTGGTGCAGATCCCTTTCCCAACTATCCCATTTTCTGTTTGTCATTTTTGGTTGCCAACTGCCAGCTCACCATGGCCCCATCTCTTCTTGGTGCCTGGGCAGTGGTGGCTTCTCCTCAGCCACGCCCACCTCAGTGCAGGGTCCGTGCCCAGGGGTGGTGGCCGTGCCTGGAGCCATCTCCAGTGTCATGTGGCATTTGTCATGGGCAGCTGGAAGGCATCAGGGAGCCCCCAGTTCTGCCAGATGCTCCCAGGAGCTGGGCTGTGAACCTGCATTATATCGACAGAGGGTTCCTGGGAGGTTCCAGAGGTGCTGGAGCAGGGTTCACATCCCTGTCTCCATCCCGGCAGCGCCGCGCCCCTGCACGTCCTCACCGCTCCCACATTTCAGAGCCGTGCCACCTCCACATCCCACAGCGTCACATCCGCGCCGTCCCCTGTCCCGAGGGGCCTGGCCCTGCCATCAGCCAGCCGGGGCTGCCGCTGCCCCAGCCTGTGCCACCTCCGGAGCAGCCGGGGATTTTCCCCGTCCGCCCTGCACTGCCGTTAGCCGAGGGGCGGATGCGGAGCTGGAGCCGGGATGCGCTCCCGGTGCGGGCACCGTGCGGGGACCGGCACCTCCCGGGCTGCAGGGCCCATCCTGGCTCCATCCCCGGCATCTCCGCGCGGGTTGATCCTCCTGGCTCCCGGTGGGGCTCCGGCGGTGCCGGGATCCCCTCGGCCGCGCTCCCGGCGCCGCAGATTTTCTTTCTTCGTGTCATGTTCCTGGTTTTGATTCCTTTCGCCTTCTCCCAGCTCTCCCGCCCAGTAGCATATCATCGGCATCGGTAACAGCTCTGTGGCAGCTGAACTCCATGGAGCCGTGATGGAATCTGATATATTGTTAAATAAAAGGGTTTTTTTCCTATGGAATCCTGGCTGTCTCCCGTGTCCTTTATTCCTGCCCCAGGTTTGAAACTGCAGCCTGAGCTGAAGAGATCTGGGAAGAGTTGGCTGGGGCAGATCCTCACTGGCTGGTCCTGGAGGGACCTGCTGGGTTTGGTTTAGTCAGGAAAATTTGGAGATTTTTATCCAATATTTACAGCATGGACTCAAGATTGGATGAACTCAGGGTTGGATATGGATGGATGTGGTTGGGCACTCCATGGATATGGTTGGACCTGGTGATCTTAAAGGTCTTTTCCAATCCAAATGATTTTGTGTTTCCATGGCTCTGTCCCTGCAGCTGGAGGTCCTGGGGGCCACTGGATTCCCCTCAGGCTGGAGGGGCAGAGCCTATTGGGAGCCGCTGGTGGGTGGCACAGGACAGGGATGTCCCATTCCTGGCAGGAATGAGCCTGCTCCAGGCTCAGGGAAACGCAGGGAGGGAGTGAGGCTGCTCCTCACCCTGGAGTTGCTTTAGGAGAGGATGGAGTCATGGAAGTTCCTGCCTGGTGCAAACCACACCTGCTCCAGCCCAGGTTGTCCTCTCAGGAATTGTGGGTGCTGGGTTCTGGGGTGAGCACAGGGGTATGAGAGGGAATGGGTCTGGTTTATGGGATGTCAGAGTTCAAGTGGGGCTGAGGCACCAACCAAGAGAGGCTGGAGAAACCCACCCAACCTGGAGGGGTGAGGTGAGCCTTGGAGATGGAGCACAGCGGGATAGTTTGGAGCTGCTTGGGCACAACCAGAACCTCTGGGACCATTCCAAGAGCCTGCTGGAGTGAGCAGGGAATGCCGGGATGGGGGTCGGCATGGGGGGGCCCTGGGGTGCATCAGCTGGGCTCAAATGTGGTTTGCTGGTTTGAAAATCCTCCCTCTCTGCGTGCTTTGATCCCAGTGGGAATGAAATAAGGCTTTTAATTCCAAACAGCTTCGCTGGGCCCTGATGCCCGCGGGGAGAACTGGAAGTGCCAAACGTGCCGGGACCTGCCAGCAGAGGGAAAAGTGCTTTAACAGGTTCCTGGATCCCACCCCTGGCTGGGAGCGGGAGCGCGGGAGGGTCCCCCCGGCTCCGGGGCTGCTCCGGGCGGGACCAGCACGGACTGGGGGGTGCCGAGCCTGCGAGCCCCACGGAGTCACTCCTGGTGCTCCGTGTGTGTCCCGAGGCAGCTGCAGAGCGGTTCCATAGCACAGGGATGTGCTGGAGCTGCTTCTCCTCCTGATCCCGCCCCAGTGCCAGATCCTGCAGAAGTCCCCGTGCTGGGAAAGGTTTGGTTGGGAGCAGCCTCGTCCCTGTCTGTAGTGGGAGGGGACATCAAACCCGGCTGCCAGTGCCCACGGGGACATGGGAGCGAGGCCGTGCGGTGGCTCCGCTCCGCTCCCAGGGCCCGGCTGGCAGCGAGGGATCGGCAGGATCCTACCCGGGAGCCCCTGGGTCTGGAAAGTTCATTAAAGCTGCAGAGCTGCCGATGGTTTTGGATGTCCATCAGGACTGGAGGAGTTATTTTAATTATTTCACATAAAGGAGCTTTTTGTCGAGTTTATTAACTCGCCCTTGGCCGGATCCCGCTCAGGAGTGGGGAGGCTGCCAGGCCGGCAGAGCCTTTGGAGGGTTTGGGGGAATGGGGATGCTGGGGGTAACCATGTCCCTGGTGATGGAGCATTTGGGGGATCAGGATACTGGGGGTAATCATGTCCCTGGTGCTGGAGCGTTTGGGGGATCAGGATGCCAGGGTCACCCCGGGTGCAGGAGCGGTGCCACTGTGTGCCATGGCCAGGGTGGAACCCCCATGGAAGGGGAGCACCTGTATGACCTGGTTAAGGGATGGGAAGCTCAAAGCCCCTTGGAGGAAGATGAGCAGGGAATGCTGGATCTGCAGCACTTCCAGCTCCAGTTTGAGACCAGGCTCAGCTGGAGATGGGACATCGGGGCTGCTGTGGGGCTCAGGATGAGCTCTGGTGTGGGGCAGCACAGGGCAGGGACATCCCCAGGATTCTCAGAACACCGTGTCCATGTGCTGGGGCTGTGCTGGTGGCACTGGTGCTGACAGGGAGCTCTCCCTGTTCCACCCATCCTCTCCCTCCATGGATGAGCTGGCCCTGGAGGCAGCAGGGATGGAGGTGGAGCACCAGTGCCTCCAACCCCTGGCACTTCCCAGCTTGGCTGTATTCCCTGGATCTCAGCAGGGCTGAGGGTGAACAGGACAATGTATCCCAGGTTTCCTTTCCAATCTCACACCCCGTTCTCCCATTGCTGCAGCCCATTCCTGGCCTCATCCACCCTTCCCAGCACACTCAGCCTCTTCCTCTGTCATTTCCACTCCAAGGGGAGCATCTGAACCCCCCAGCCTGGAAGGGGCTGGATAACAGCAATTCCTGTTCATAAACCTTGGCTGGACCAGCTCTGGCCGCCAGGATTGGGAAGTTTATCCTTGTTTTCCCTGCAGTATATCCAAAATAACTAACAGGTTTTCCTGGTCGAGGTGCTGGGCTTTTCCCACAGCCAGGATTTCTGCCGCATCCACTGGCTCGCCTGCACCTGGTTTCCAGGGAGGGGAGCCTGGAAGATCCATTAGGCTGTCGTGGAATGCAACGAGTCCCGCGGGCTCCATAATAAGAGCAATAACGGGAATGCACTGGGGGGCTGTTTGTCACTGGGATGGGATTGGGATTGGGATGGGATGGGATGGGATGGGACAGGGATGGGGACAGAGAGGGGATGGGATTGGATGGGATGGGGACAGGGAGGGGATGGGATGGGGTGGGAATGTGGACGGTGGTCTCTGTGTTAGACGCTGAATGGGATGGGAGGAGGAGGAGGGTGAGGAAGAGGAGGAAAAGAGCACAGCTGGTGCTGGCAAGGCAGCGGGTCGGGCTCCAGCGCTCTCGCTGTGTTCCTGTGCCGCTGCCAGCCCCGTCCCTGTGCCAGGGCAGCCATCTGTGCCCGAGGCGGAGCAGATCCGGGCGGAGCGGGCCCGGCGCCGCTCGCACAAAGGCCGCGCGGTTGGACCCAGCGCAGCTCAAGTGCTCGGAGAAAAGCGTCACGCGCTGCCAAGGTTTTTCCTCCGCAGGCAGGCCCCGAGCCAGCGGGGATGGTTGCAGCCTTTTTCCCCTGGCAGCGCTTCCAGCATCCTGAAAAGGCTCTTCCCTGGTCATATCCCAGCCAGCCGGGATGTGCAAGGGCTCCCCTGAATGACCTCCCTGGGTTTGCCAGCTGGGATCACCATGAGGAAAGGGCTGGGCTGGAGGGGTCACAGGGCTGGAAAAGGCAAAGGAGTGTGCTAGGAAGCCGTGGGGGGATGAGGAGGAAACTTTGTCCTAGTGAACAGGGAGCTTCAGGATGAATCCTGTAGGGTTTGGTTCGTTAAGAAGGAATGAACATGGCTCTGCAGCAAACATCAGTTAATTATGTGCAAGGTTTTAATGTTCCTGAAACACAACCCTTGGAGAGGGTCCCCCAGCTGCTGGAAGGGGGTCTGAAGGAAATACAGAGCTTTTCCTTTTGTTTTTGGTGGAGAATGAGAGAAAAATGGGAAATATCAGCGCTGTGGCCACCCTGAGAGCTGCTGCTGAGCCAGCCCAGGATCCCGCCAGTGTTGGGGTGTTCTGCCTCTCTGCAATCCCGGGAGTCTGACAGGGGCTTGTCCCACTTTTCAGGAATCCTGGGATCCTGATGGGGCTTGTTCTGCCTCTCACTGATCCCAGGACCCTGTGGGGGGTTCTCCCTCCTCTGAGCCAGCCCAGGATGTGGCTGGCAGGTTGCCCAGTTGCCCCATTTCAGTGGTCACTCTGTGCTTCTCCCCTGTTCCTCAGGGCACAGGGAATAAGGACACGGTGACTGCAGGGGTGTGTTCTGTGTTCTGGGGGAGGTGGGATCCAGGCTCCCATCGTTTCACCCGGCCCTGTGGAGGGATGTGGCTGAGCCTTTGTCAGCTCCCGTGTCCCAAGGCCAGCACCCAGAGCTCAGGGATGGGATTTGGGCAGAGCCAGGACAAGCTGGGCCCCTGTTCCCATCCTGGAGCTCCTGTTCCCATCCCAGCAATCATCTCCAGCCTTGGACCTGCCCTGGCTGGGAAGGGCCGAGCGAGGCTTCGGTTTCAGCCGAGCTCCCCCCTAATTCCTGCAGCCTGGTGTAATCCTCCCCAGCGAGCCCAGCGCCAGGTTCCTGCTGGAAATTGGCTCTGGCTGTGGCTCTGGGGTCTTTGTAGGGAAGCTGAGCCAGAAGGAAAAGTGAGCTAGAGACTCCTAAGGGCTGGGGAGGGGGCTCTGCTCTCCTCACCTGGGTGCTGGGGGAGCTCAGGTGGGGATGTGGCCCAGCTGGTGTCTGCAGTGGGGTGGGAAAAGCCCTGAATCCTGCTGAGAGCTGGGGTGGGATCATCCCTGGGGCAGGGGGCAGGGAATGGGGTGCTGTGGGGTGCCACCCCTGCCCAGCAGCAGGCAAAGGGCTTCCTGGGGTGCCCAGGAAGTGCCCAGCTGGGGATGGTGCACATGGAGGTGGGGAGGGATACAGGGAATATCAGGGGAGATGAACCGGTGGGTGACCCCGCAGCCAGGAGCGCAGAGGGGGTAACCCTGTGGGGTTATTTCCCTTTGCATCAGCGACAGAGCTCTCCTGCTGCCCCAGCCCCAGCAGGGAAAGCTGCCTTGGAAAAATGGGGCAGAGGGGTCCCATGGCTGCTGTCCCCGTGGGACCCCCTGGTGTCCCCCCAGCTGCGGCTGTGCCAGTGCCCGGCTCACTCCAGTGCCGGGGCCGCAGGATCTTGGAAGGACGGCAGCTCCCATCCTGCATCCATCGCTTTGTCCTGGCTGGAAATGGGAGAGCAGCTCGTGAGGAGGGTGCGGGATGAGCTGTGGCTTCCCACTGCTTGATGTGAAATGGGATTGGCCATTAATGATGGAATTTACAGGGCCAGGCTGGGGGGAACTCAGGGGCGGGATCACAGCGAGGGTCCGGGATCCACACGACCGCGGAATGGGTTTCCCAGGGGATGGATGGGAAGGGCTGAGCTTCATCCCAGCGGGAGAAGGCAGCTCTGAGCAGGCAGAGGTGGGTCCTGCTGGAGTGTCCATCCCTGAGCCAGAGCCTGACACCTCTCCTGGGCTTCCAACAATAATCCCGGGGCCGGCGGGGCTTTGCTGCTCTTGGACGCGGGAGCGGGGCCGGAGCGCTCGGCTCGTAAGGCGATATCCCGATATCCCGGCAGCCGGAGCAGCCGAACAAAGGCGCTGTGTCTGCGGCCCCCCGGGTCACCCGGAAACCCGTCCCAGCCGGGGGGGAAAGGGTTAAGGGACGCTGAGCCTCCAAACATCCCGCCACCCTCTCCAAACCAACACAGGGTAATTAGCTCCTAATGAAAGGGAAAGATGAGCCTGCGAGTCCTTGGGGGTGCGGAGGGCTGGGGGGCCGTGGTGTGTGCGGGGCAGGGGCAGCGAGGCCGGGGGGGCTCATCCCAAATCCCAGGAAATCCCAGGCCATGAGCACCTCACTCACAGCCCAGGCAGCGGCAGCGAAACCTGGGGGTGGGGATTTTATTTCATGTCTTGTCACAGGATCACAGAATCATTAAGGTGGGAAAATCCCGCTGAGATCGTGGAGTCCAACCGTTCTCCCAGCACTGCTGCGTCCCCAAGTGCCACTTCCACATGTTTTATGAACACTTCCAGGGACGGTGATTCCATCACTTCCCTGGGCAACCTGTTCCAGGGCCTGACCGCCCTTTCAGCAAAGAAAATCCTGCAGCGTTTCCCAGAATCCGTTTTGCACCTTCCTCGTGATCCCAGCTGACGGAGGTGGATTTCCAGGCACAGCACCCCTGTGCATGTGAAGGGAACAGAGGAATTCCCAACAGGAATGCCATTTGGATGTTGCAACTCCCTCATTCAGCTGGGGATGGGCTTTGCAGGAGCCAAAAAAAGGCTCTCCAGGAGCAGCAGTGGGTCTCGGGTGTGCCCTGCCCGGAGGTGCTCCATGGGATGATCCATGAGATGCTCCGTGGGATGCTCATGGGATGCTCCATGGGATGCTCTATGGGATGATCCATGGGATGATCCATGGGATATTCCATGGGATGCTCCGTCCTATTCTCTGGCCCCGCCGCATCCCGTGCTCCCTCCGCTCTTCCCCGCGGCCCCGCCGGCTGCGGGAGAGAGGCAGGAGGGACGGGCGGGCGAATCCCCCTGGATGCGAGAGAAAGGCCCTTTCAGGGAGTGCAGCCAAGCACGGAGCGCGGCCGCAGCCGGGGGAGGCCCCGCGGCCCCGGCGGGACGGAGCTGGAGCACGGCGGGATCCGCTGAGCCCCGGGGCGAGGAAAATCTCCGGAGGAAGGGAAGGTGGAGGCTTCCTGGGAGAGCACGGCTGGCAGCTGGACCCTTTGGATCATCCTGAGCCGGCACCGGGGCTGCTCCCGCTGCGGGTGGGGTTTTCCAGCCGGGATGGGCGCCTCGGCTGTGGAGCTCCTCCTGTCTCGTCTCCAGGATCAGGGGATGCTGCTGGAGCAAAAGCCGGGATTCATCCCGCCAGGAGCAGGAGCAGGCAGCCGGGAATGCTCCCAGCTCACCCCGGAGCTGGGGGTGCTGGGGGTGCTGGGGGATCAGTGGAGGAGCCTGGGGGGCTCTCAGCCTCCATCTGCAAAACGGGGAAACCATTCCTTCCCCTCCAGCAGATTTTTAAAGGAATGGCTTTGCCTAGAAGTCACAGAATTAACATTTCCCACCCCACTGTGTCCTCTGGGCAGGCTGGTGTCCTGCCCAGTGTCCCATGCCCCGCTCCCCAATTCCAGCACCAAACCTGGAGCTGGCTCTGCCGTGGTGGCTTTGTTTCTACCAGAGTGGGGTGAAACGTGTCCGATTAATGCTGTGCTCAACAAAAATATGCAGTTTTGGACTGGCCTGGACTATTCATTCGTTCTGGGTTCGTGGCCAAAAGAATGGATTTTTAAAAATATAAAAATGTCTCACTTCAACATTTTTAAAATCAAATATTTTGGCTATGCCTTTGGAGTCAGAACTGGGAGATCAGGTGAAGCCATAGGGAGCACTTTTAAAAACATTTTTTCCAACCTAACTCTGCCTTCCCAAACAAACTTGGCCTTTTCTCTGGCTGTATTTAACGTGGGATTGTTTGTTTATCCTCATGCAGACCACGGCGTTTGCTTTTGTGGTGTTTCTTGTTTGTTCTGGGATCCTTGAAATGATTGGGTTTTGTTATTATTTGCTCGCTGAAGGAAACCCCAAATCCATTATTTTCACGCCTCTTGTTGCAGTGGGATTTTCTCCAGCACTTTCCTTTTACCCACCATCAGGAAGAGGGATTTGGGGAGTCGCTTCCCATGGACAGACCCTTGTGGGGTGGTTGGTTGTTTTTGGGGTGTGTGCTTTAGGGGTTTTCAGGTTTTTTAGGGTGTGTGTGTGTGTGCCCGGGCTGGGAGGATTTTGTAGCAGCGAAGCCAAGGGGAAGCCATGGGAGCCATGGGAAGGGGATCCCTGGGGATGTGTCCTGCTCCACCACCCACTCACCCTCCCCTCAGGGCACTCGGGAAGGTCTTTTCCAAGCCAAGTGATTCCAGGATTCTGTGTCGATCCTGGGCTGGAAATGGGGAGCAAACGGGGGGTTCCCGTGTGAGCTGAGCCTTATCCCGTGCTTCCCTTCCCTTCCCTTCCCTTCCCTTCCCTTCCCTTCCCTTCCC
>VWZP01000143.1:275909-315774 GCA_013396995.1 Dicaeum eximium | reverse complement strand
AAAAAAAAAAAAAAAAAAATCTTTCCTTATATCCAATCTAAATCTTCCCTTTTTATTTTTAAACCACTTCCCCTTAGCCTGTCACAACAGCCCCTGCCCAAATCACTGTCCCCACCTTTCCTACAGGTCTCCTTTAAGGACTGGAATTTTATGGAGGAATTTGTGCTGCTGGACATGAAAACACCAAACAGAGGGAAATTTAGCAGGAATTTGAGTCAGCCTGAAGGACTTGGAGGGAGGTGATTCATTTTTGTGTGAATTACGGTGGGTTTTTATTCCTTCACCGCTGGTATCTGTGAGCAGAGCTCTGACCTTGCAGGGCTGAGGGTTTGCTGTCTGCACGGGACAGCGGGGAATGTCACACACGTGAATGTCACACACGTGAATGTCACCCACAGGGAACGTCACCCGCAGGAATGCCAGCGCATCCCTCAGCCACGGGGCGTGGAGCATCCGCGTGCCAGCTCTGGATCCTGGCTCTCCTTTCCCTCTCCCAGAGATGCTCCCCGGCCCTCCCCACTCCTCCACCACCCCCTGTCCCCTTCACTGTTCCTTTCCCTCCTTTGTCTCTCCCTTTCCCTCGCTCCCAGCGCCTTTTCCTCGCCCGCTGTTTCCCTTCCCCCGGAGGAGCTGATTTCGCTCCGTGTCCTGCGCATCCATCACCGGCACAGCCGCGCTCCCGGGCCCTGCGCTGGGACTCGGCTCTCGCTGGAGGATCTGCCGGTAAATTGCTTGGATGGCAAACGAGCACCTGGGCTCATTACAGCCGAGCCGGGGACATGGTAATTACCTGCCTGCTAGCGAGAGCGGCACCGCCGGCCCGGGAATGCTCGCCGGGATGGATGCGGGCTCAGGGACAGGCCAGCGTCGGGAGAGACCTCAGCGACTGGGAAAGGGGAGAAGTGACCCCTGAGGCAGAGCCTGCCCCCCACCCTGAACCCCTGCAGTCCCTCATGGGGGGAGCGTCGGGATTTTCGGCAGCTCCAGCGCAGGGAGGGATTTTCCAGCTGGGATGGGCTGTCACGGCCCTCCCCTGGCTCTTCTCTTGTCCTCCTGAGCCGCTTTGCTCAGGCCCTGCAGAGGAGGACGGTCGGGACGCGCTGCCCGTCCAAGGGCACTGCCGGACCCGGGATTTGTCCTTCCCGTCCCGCGGCCGGGGGAAACAGGAGGAGGTTCTGGTCTCCTTCTCAAATGACAGCTTTTCTGCTGAGCAGTTTGTTCTCTCCTTGAGGGCGGCCGCTGAAGGGCTGCCAGGCTGGGTGGTGGCCACTCTCCCTCTCCTGCTCCTCTCTGAAGGATTTCAGGAGCATCCTCGCTCGGCTCGGCTCCCCGGGCTGGGGAAAGCCGCAGCCCAAGGCTCCGCCGGGCCGGCGCGGGGCCAGCTCCCCCCAGGACAGGTTTCAGCCCAATTTCCAGCCCCTGTGCCGCAGACACCATCNGTAATAACTCGGAGTCTGCTGCCTAATTTTAACCGAATCTGACAGCTCTTTCGAGCACGTCATTCCAGAAAGTCTCCAGCGAGACAGATGCATGGTAGCGAGGCAGCTTCCGATGGGAAGCTCCAATGCTCAGGGAAGCGTCAGCAGGGATTTGAGGCTGAATCTGCTTTTTCCGGGCAGGGGAAGGAGCTGTGCGGGGATGGACCCCTTGTGCCCCACGGCCGGACTGCGTCAGGGCCCCCCACGGGGAAGGACCTTAAACGGGGTCTTTGGACAAGGACAAAGTGTCTCAGCTTTCCCGCAGCCCCCGCTGTCCCAGCCCCCCCCCCCGTCTGTCAGCTCCTTTCCCCGGCCCGGGCGTTCTTCAGCACCAGCCTATTCCTCGGTGATGAAACGGCCACTCAGCCGCTGCCGGCGAGAGACAGTGACCTTGTGTGTCCCCTCTCGGTCTCCTGGAACAGCAGCTGAAAGATGGGGACAAGGTCAGTGACTCCTGCCGGCAGGTTTATTGCCGAGGTGGGGCGGGCGCTCGGCTCCAGGTTCAGACGCTCCCGAGGTTCCAGCAGCACACACAGAACCAGCCCCGCACCCCCCGGTTCGGGGGTGCTCCAGGGTGAGGGGGAGCAGTGTTCCACTGCAGGGCACGGGGCTGATTTGGGATGGAAGGTGGGATATGTCTTTATTCCCTCCATCCCTCCGTGTTGGTTTTTCTCCACCCTCCCCCCGGGAGCATCCGCGGGCCCCGTGCGGGGTGGCTCGGTGAGTGCAGCAAAGCCAGGGACCACCCCGTGGCTCTGTCCCCTTCCCTCTCCCTCATCCCTCGCCTCCCATTGCGTCAGGATGAGCTCAGCTCTCCCTCGCCCGCGGGCACGGTGTCGGCAGCGGTGGCCGGGGCGGAAAATCTCCCGGCTCCTCAGGTGGGAACTGGGTCAGCGGGAGCGATGGGAGCGATGGGAGCGATGGGCACCGGGCCGGTGATTCAGAGGGTGCCGGCTGCTCCCTCTGAGCCAGGGCTGATTCAGCAGGGCTGGGGAGCTCTGCTGCTGCAGGCCCGGCCTTTGGGTCACGCTCTTTTCACTGGAAATGCAAAGGATGGGCTATTTTGTGTAGTTTAAAGGATTGCTTTTATGTTCGAGAGGGAGTGAGAATCCCAGAGCAGCAGCCACGCACCCAGCACAGCCCTGGGAGCGCTGGGCAGCTCCCGGTGCATCTGCTGAGTCTGGAGCATCACCCACCTCCCTGGGAAAACCAGGAGGAACCTCCCTGGAATGCCAGGAGGCCTTGGGCACAGCAGAGGTCTGGGCCTGGCAGTGATGGTCTGTGGCGTGTACCCCGAGGTGCCACCACACGCTCTGAGGTGCCACCGTGCACCCTGAGGTGTCACCGTGCCCCCCAGGGAGCCACAGCGTGACCTCCGCGTGTCGCAGTGCAGGAATGTCCCCTGTGGCACCTCCCCTCCCTGGCCACTCTGTCACCCACAGATCCAGACATCGCCGTGACAGGGCCTTGGGGACAAATACCCTGTTTGCAACAAAATCCCGCTTCAAAGAGTTCCCAGCACCCCCGTGATATAAAAAGAACTCGCCTGTCTGTAACAGTATTAAATCCATCACCGGGAGATTAAATTCTAAAGGGATTTTGGCTTTCAATATAAACAGCAGATTCTTAAGTGCCTCTTCATTTTCTGCGTTTAGGAAAGACACAGAAAGGCCTAAAATCCTCCCAAATCCCTTGGCACGGCTGAGCCCGGAGCGGCGCTGGGCGCTGGCGCTGCCGGGAGCTGGTTCGTGACGGGGCTGTGATTCCTGACCAACCACCCCGGGAACCACCCCGGGAACCGGGAGCTGGAAGTTCCCAGCTCCCTCCCTCGGGGCAGCGACGCGGCAGAAACACCAGGAGAATCCCGGGGCTGCCCGTCTGGAGCTGGGGAGCCGGGGAAGGAGTGGGGGAGCAAGGGCTGCGGAGCGGGCACGGAGCATCCCGCAGGATGCGGGAGGAGCGGGGCAGCGGCGCCCCGGGGCCGGGTGCGAGGAGCCTCATTCCTGCCGGGATCGGGCTGCGAATTTCCCGTGAGCCGAGCGCATCCCAGACGAGGCCGGCATGACGAAGCCCTGACGAGACACCAGCCCCGGGACAAATTCCTGCTCAGGCTCTTTGTCTTCGGCTGGGTGTGGCCCCGGCCGGAAGGGAGGGCTCGGGGTGTGCCCCCGCTGTCTGGGGGTGCCCCGCTTTCATCTCGCCCACCCCCAGCGCCGCTCTGGGGGCCGCTGGTCGGGGGTGATGGGCTCAGCGCTTCCCTGCAGGAGCTGAGCTCCCAGACATTCCCCCCGGGCAAGGTGAGCCCGGCTGGCTCCCATCCCCTGAGTCACTCCAGGCTCACGCGGCGCTGGCAGCAGCCAGGGCAGAGCTGGCAGTGCCACCTCATCCGACATCGCCCGGTCCTGCCACCAGGGAAGCATCTGGAACACCGCAATGGAAGAGGTGTCTCCTCTGGCCACTGCCTCGTTCATCTTCTGACTTCCCAGAAGAGTGCCTTGAATTTTTAAAATTTTGTTTTCTTTTGCTAAATTTTATTTACAAGGTTTCTTTTTCTGTAAAACTGAAAACTGACAGTAAAACTGCAGCAATTCTCCATGGTCCCATTCCACCCTGGCTGGCCAAGGTTCTCACTGTCTTTGTCTTGGATGCTCCAATGGTCCCACAGCAGCAGAAGCCAGTGTGGAGGCTTGGGGTGCTCATTTGAGTTTTTTGGAAGTGGATGATTTTTTCAGGCATTCTCCCTCATCTTTTCCTGCCAAAACCACCCCTGTTGCCCTGGGGCCTCGTTCCTTGCTGGAATCACCCTTGGCTCTGGCTCACAGGCAGCAAGGGGTTAACGGAAATGCTGCTTTGAAGGTGATTTCTCCTTTATTAAAAAATCCCCAACCAAAGCAAGGTAATTCCATAGGAAAATAACCCAGCCCGGGAATGAGGAACCACCTGAAGGCTCACGCTGGCTCTGAAACCCTTCTCTCCCCAGCTCCAGTATCTCGCTGTGCATATTCGCTATAAAAGCAGCCACAAAGAGCTGTTGGGTCATGTAAAATCCCGCCCCAGTGGCCACAGCCCACGGCAGCCGTGCCCTGAGCCGCGTTATCCCAGCCGGCACCGCTCCCGGCACAGCCCGGCTGGGGCTGCCCCACAGCCCAGAGGGATGGGGAGGGGGCTGGGGGGCTGGACCTGCCCAGGGCACAGGGCAGACCTGTCCATGGAGATGCTGCTTCTCATGGAGAGAGCGAGCTCGGTGTGGCTGGAGCAGGGATTTGGGTTGGAGTTGGACCCCGAGCCATCTTGTGGGGATGGAGAGCCCTGTCCACCTCCCCAACAGCGACTGGAGGCAAACATCACCTGTAAGGTACAGGGTTTATCTTCTGGAAGTGTTCCAGGACAGGTTGGATGGGGTTTGGAGCAACCTGGCCCAGTGGGAGATGTCCCTGTCTGTGGCAGGGGGTGACACTGGATGGGCTTTTAGGTCCCTTCCAACCAAAGCTCTCCTGTGATTCATTCTAGGACTCTGTGATTCATTTTATGATTCTATCGTTCTCTATAAACAAACCCTTCTGAAATCTTCCTCACAAAGTCTAAAATATCAACAGACTTATTTACCCTCCAACTCCTCCTCCGTACCAAACACTGAAATGTGAATTCCGTTCCTCCCTGTTACAAAACATGACACAAAGTGGGAATTTGTTCTCCCAATACCCACCACTATTAAAAAATAAACGCATGAATTTGCATCTCTTTTTCCTCACACACCTCAGTAATAAACCAAGATACCTCTTTATATCATCTTTCCCCTGTTTCCCATCTCCAATATCCATGGGGTCACAGCAGGGCCACTTGTACAAAATGAAAACCTAAGACCAAACAGCTCAATCCCCCCCAGCATGCTCCAGCTTCCAGGTAAACCCTGGCTCTGGTCCCTCCCCGTGGCACTGGGGGCTGGAACAGCAATTCCAAAGCTGGAAGCAGCAAACCCAGAGCTGGGATGTGCTGGGAGCTGTTTGCAATCAACCCCAGCACTGGAGTCAATGCACATGAAACGGATTTGGAGCAATTATGGAGAGCGGAGAAATTAGTAAAGAATCAGAGGCTGTTCCTGAACAATTCCCAGGCAGGAAGAAAGGAAAAAAACAAGGGCAAAATGCTTGGAATAAGTTGTTTGCTATAAATAGTCTGCCCGGTTCGAGGAGCTGGTGACAAACAGCGGCGGGGGAAGGCGAGGATAATGCAGCACAAACTGTACTTTGTTCATTTCTTTGACAAGTGTAGCTAAATTTTAATTATTTATGATTAGACTTCATAATGTGCTCGCACATGTTCTGAGGAATATTTTCATCGTGGTAATCTGAGCCCTCGCTCCAGCACTGTCCGGGCTCTGAAATCCCTGCAGCTCCACAGGGAGCCCGGGAACTTCCACACACGGGGAATCCATGAGGATCATCCCATCCGCGGTGTTTGTAACTCAGGTAAAGCCCGGGATGCTGGAAAACCCGGAATTGTGAACCTGACAATACGCCTTTAATCTTTGTCACTTTACATGCCAAATCCCAGAAGTGCTGAATTATTAAGTCTAAAGTTCCAAAATAAACTCACACTCCGAAGATTATTTCCATATAATTTGAAATTTCCTGCTCTAATAACTCCTGCGCTGGGTCTGTCTCCTGCCCTAATCCTGTTTGGAGAGGCTGAGCCCAGCCCTGGGCCGGGCTGAGCCCCTGGGGTGGGCTCACCTTCCCCTTCCCTCCCCAGATAAACCCCCAGCCCCCCAGCTGCTGACGGCTTAATTATTGCCTGCGATAATTAGCACGAGGAACCAGCCCGAGTCCTCTCCAAAGTCATTTCACTGAGGAAATCAATCTGATCCCTCCCAAAGGGCTCCGCTGCCAAACTTAATTCCAAATAATTGAACGGAAAACTCCTTTAATGTTTCAAAGGGGGAAAAGTGAGGAGGTGGTGACCGGGCCCTGGCACCCTGTGGGTGCCCACCGGGGTCGGGCATTCCCTCACAGGGATCCCGGGATCAGGCAGCCCCTTGCAGGAATTCTGGGATCGGGCATTCCCTCACAGGGATCCTGGGATCAGGCAGCCCCTTGCAGGAATTCTTGGATCGGGCATTCCCTCACAGGGATGTCAGGATCAGGCAGCCCCTTGCAAGAATTCTGGGATCGGGCATTCCCTCACAGGGATGATGGGATCAGGCAGCCCCTTGCAGGAATTCTGGGATCAGGCATTCCCTCACAGGGATCCCGGGATCAGGCAGCCCCTTGCAGGAATTCTGGGATCAGGCATTCCCTCACAGGGATGCTGGGATCAGGCAGCCCCTTGCAGGAATTCTGGGATCAGGCATTCCCTCACAGGGATCCTGGGATCATGCAGCTCCTCACAGGGACCCAAACTCCTTGGGGCTGTGCTCTGTGAGTGCTTGAATCACCGTCTTTCCCTGCTCCAGTAGCCCCAATCCCACCTGAGGATGCTCCAAAGGCTGTGGAATGTCCATGGGGCTGGAATTCCCCAGGCAGGGAGCAGCAGGAAGTGAGCGCCGTGAGCTGTGGGTGGCACAGGGAAGGATTGGACCCAACCAAAGCTATTTTTGCCATGAAAAGGAGAACTGCGCCTTTGCTCCCTGGATTATGGATCTGTGTGTTTTTCCCCCTGCAGTAACTGGAGAATAGAAATAAAATACTGAATTATTAACTCTAATTACCCCCAGAATTACTTCAATAACAGTGCAATTTCACAGACGGCTGCTGCGAGGACAATATGCAGGGATAAAAGGAGAAGAGAATCCACTTCCACCACAGGAATGTTTGCAATTTATTATTTTCACATTAACCCTTCTTTTTTTTTTTTCGGTTCCCTCATCTTTTCCTTCGCGGTGGTCAAATTTCAAACGCTCCGAAGCATCGTCCTGATGTGCGGCTTTGTTTCAGGAGTATCCTGAGCCCTCCAAGCTGCAGAGCTGGGCTGGAGATTGCACAGGGATGAAGCCACGGGGGTGGAGAGGCAGGGATGGAGCTGCAGGGATGGAGCAGCAAGGATGGAATCCCAGGGATGGATGGCAAGGATGAAGCTGCAGGGACACAGAGGCAGAGATGGACGGGCAGGAATGAAGCTCCAGGGATGGAGCAGGAGTTGGAATTGCAGGGATGGAGCTGCAGGGATGGAGCTGCAGGGATGCTCCTGCCCTACATCCTTCCCTGCCCTGCTGCCCATCCCAGCAGGTGGATATGGGAGCTCCCAGCTGTGTGGGATCTGCAGCCTTGGCAAGGCTGGGGACACACTCAGAGCAGTTTTCAGCTCTCCAGCTTTCCTGGGCTTTGTTCCAAATCCAGACCCAGTCCCACAGAATTCCAGACGAGAGCCTGTGTTGAGGCCAGGCAGTCGGTCCCTTCCTCTGTCTCAGCAGGTGTAGCTGATTTGATTTTCATTCTCTTCCTGGCTATGGGGAGGTTTTCCTCAATGAAAAAACTTTGGGAATTTCGGAAACTGAGCCTTGAAACAGGGAAATGTTCCCTGGTGCTCATGGTCCTGATCCAACTGCACCACTGGGGCAGGAAGACCCTCTCTCCTCACTGGGATGGGGGATCGGTGCCTTTCCCTACACAGCTGCATTTGGGGTGTCCAAGACCCTTTTCCACGGGATTTGAAGCAGGTGCTCCTGCTCCCAGCCTGGCTCTGCCCTGGGTGCCCGACAGGAGCAGCACTTGGCATGGCCGGGACGCTTGGGCAGCGTTCCCAGGCAGGTTAATCCCGAGCAATCTGTGCTGTGCTCGGCTGCTCCGGACCTGAACCGCGGCTCGGGCCGTGTCCTGCAGCTTTTCACAAGCACTAAATCAAAGGGGGGTCCTGGAAGGGGGAAAGGGAAGAGAGGGGAAAAATGCACTTTCCACTGGAATGTGCCCAGCCGGGTAACTCAAAGCAGGAGCAGCCAGTGGCAAGCAGGCAGCTGGCAAGGGGCTGGTGGTGCTGGCATGGCCTGGGGCTGACCTGCCAGCAGCCTCTCAGGACTGGATTCTGCGAAAAAAGGAATCCACACCAAAACCACGGTGACCTGGAGAGCAGCTCCGTGCTCTTTGCTCTGGGTTGGGAATGCAGCATCTCCATGGGGCAGGGAGTGGGTGCAGTGTGACCCAGGGACAGGGGACAGAGCTGGCAGGGGGGATGCCAAGGTGGGGAGGTGCAGGGAGATGTGTGAGGGTCACAGGGTGGGTGATGGCACCACGGAGGGGCAGGTCAGCCTTGACAAGGATGTGGGCAGGGATGGGATCCAGGGACACATCCACGGGTGAGCAGGGCGAGAGAAGTCACAGAATCCAGAATGGGTGGGATGGACCTTAAAGCTCACCTTGTTCCACCCCTGCCTTGGGCAGGGACACCTTCCCCTATCCCAGGTTGCTCCAAGCCCTGTGCAACCTGGCCTTGGACACTTCCAGGGATCCAGGGCCAGCCACAGCTTCTCTGGGCAACTCAACTTATCCACAACCATATCCAAACCCTTTTCTGGGATGAATCCTAGATCTCACCTCCGTGCCCATCCTGAGCTGCTGGAATGTGTTCCAGTGTCCTGGTGCAGTGTCCCCACGGATGGGACAATGCTGGCAGTGCCACCTAGAGCAGCTCTTTGTGCCCCACAGCCGCGTGCCGTTGGTCACCACGTGTCCTCGCCCTGGGGTCACCTCCCACCTCGGCACTGGGCACCCTCCCTGGGGCTGCCCTCTCTGCTCCTGTGTTACCTCTCCAGCTCCCATCCCGACTCCCGGCACATCCCAGGGCTTCTGGCTGCTGAACGAGCACGGGGAACGGGACAGATCCCGCCCACAGGCAGCTCCGCCATCTCCGATCCCTGGTTCCATCCTCTTTGTGCTGCCGGTCCCAGTCAGGAGCGGGAAGAGAGCGGCAGATTCCCTTCTCCACGTGCCCTGCCCTTCCCAGGCTGTTCATCCCTCTTGCCAACACGCACTCCAGCGGAGAACATCCAGCTTTTCCCCGGGAGCAGGCACTCGGCTCTTTGAGGAGCTGGCTTGGAGACAGGACGGGAAATCCCCGGGCTCTGGCAGGCTGCTGCAGGAGCGCTGGGAGCTCTGCACTCCGGCGCTTTTGGGGAGTTTGCTCTTCTTTCCATGGTTTTGCCTTCATCTGCTGGCGAGCAGCTGCTGCTCCCGAGGACGCAGCTGGCTCTGGGAATCTTCTGCATGGAGATCAAGGGAGCAGGTCTCCCTCTCTGAATGGAATTCACTTTCCTGCCTTCCCTGGCGTTTCTTTCCCAAAATCTGGCTCAGCCCCTCCTGCAGCGCCCTCCCCAGAGTCAGTCCCAAGGCAGTTCCCATCCCCAAGGTCTTCCCAAGGCTGCTCCGGCCGCGCCGTTACCTCTTGGAATGCTGCGTGCAGCCTTCCCGCAATCCCTGCCGGCCTCACTCCATCATCCTTTTGCCACCAGGAAATCATTGTGCCTGATAATGCATTAAAGCGATTGTTATTTCAGTGATCGTGCTCATATTTCCCTCTTTGTTTTCCTGCCAGGCTTGAGGGGAAACCTCAGCAGATAAATCAGGGCTGGGAGCAGGTGTGGGAGCAGCTTTTCCCGTGCTGCTGGGATCACATGGATGCTTTGAAGCACGGACCACTGGTTCCAGAACACCTGCACAGATCCTTGGAGGGATGGCATTCCCAGTGCCCCACAGCCTGCTCTGTCACCCTGGAGCTGCTCTCCTGTCCCTTTATCCCACCACTGTGACCCCCCTGTGTGGGGCAGGGGATGGGGCTGGGCTGCCTCTCCTTCTCTGGGGTCCCCAACAGGAATGTGGTGCTGCTGGGATGGGTGGGAGCAGTGGGATCTGCCCCAGGATGCTGCAGGATGCTGCTCTCCTGGGAAAAAGCAGCTGCTTTGGGGGGCAGGAGCCCTCCAGCCTGGGAACCAGCAGGGCAGGGGGAGGCACAGAGTGCCCAGACGTGCTCCCTGAGCTTCCCCACGGCCGAGAGCTCTCCCGAGGCCGGAGCACTCAATGGGAGCTTTCAATCCTTCCTTCCCCGTCCCTCCTCGCCGTGCCCCGCGGCCAAGCCAGAACCCCCTCTTTGTCCCCTTTTTAAAAATAAATCATTTTGGGCTGAATTCCATGCCAGTGAACAATGCCAGCCCGGCCGTGGCAGGGATGTAAGGATCCATTATTCCTTGGGGATGAGGGGCAGCCGCAGGCGAAGCAGCTCCCGGGACGCCGAGCACCCTGCCCTGCTGCACTGTGGAAGGGATGTCCCCTCCCTGCGAGCTGCTGTCACCTCCCCTGCCCTGCTGGAGGGACCCCAGGCTGCACCCCGTGGGCTGGGACCCCCTCAGCTCCTTCCAGCCAGAGCCTGGCATCGCTTACTGGGAAGGACTGGGATACCCTGGAGGAAGGACTGAGACTGCAAGGCAGGGTGGAGGGGGAAAGAGCCCCATTCCCAAAACACGGAGAGCTTTGATAATTAGCCAGGACTGGGAAGGGGAATGATGAAAGGTGGGAAGGATTTGTTTAAGCAAGGGGTGTTTTATTGCTTTCCTCACTCAAAGTTGCTCTTTAAAGTGGTTGGAAGATTTTTGCTCTTGTTTTGCCTCAGATGTTGAACTGTAATTACAGCCAACGCACCAAAATACCTGGAATATGAATAAACCATGGAAAAGCTGCTCCCAGGGATTCTTTCTGGCCCAAGCTCTCTCCACCTTGCTGCTGCACGGGGTGTCTTGGTGGGACCCAGCTCAGCCTGGGGGTGCTGGCACATCCTGGTGATGCCCATGGGCAAAGCCAAGGCTGGGCAAATCCTGGCATGAAAGTTAGGGAAGACCTGGAGGTGAGATTTGCCACCCTTTCCCAGCCCAGAATTGCTGAGATCCTTCACCATCCTCTTCCTCACGGTTGTGCCTGGAGGCAGCAGCAAGAGTGAACACAAATGGTGTTTTCTGGAAGCTGGAGCTCCTCTTCGCACCCCTCCAGCTGCTGGAATCCAGGGGTGGGGGACAAAGCCGTGTGGCACAGGACACCCCCAGCCCAGCACCTGCCTCCACACACCTCCTTCCCAGCCAGTTATGGAAGGGGCCATTCCAGCCCCAATGTGCCAATTGTGCTGGAGTTCCTTTCCCAGGAGGAAATCCCAGCAGTGGCCGTGGTCTGAGCCCCTTCCCCTCGCGGTCCATGAGGATGTGGTTGAGTTTTCCAGGTCAGGGAGCCCGGGCAGCGATGCTGCTCACCTGGGGCTGGCTGCTCCCTGCAGGAGTGGCTGGAGCTGGCAGGGGACCAGCAGGGATGGGGGGACAGTCACCATGTGGCCAGGGGCTGCTCGGCTTAGCCTGTTCCCGCTGGGATCTGGAGGGATGAGGATCTGGGGAATTTGGGGGGTCTGAGGTGCGGGAAGGGGCAGGATGGGGTGGTGGGGAAGTGTCAGCTCCACTGGGGAGAGTGAGATGTCCTGTCTTGGCCTGGCAGGGGAGAAACAGGGAGAGGAGGAGAAGCAGGATGCTGCCACGTGTCCCTGGCAGCCCTGACTCGGGAATTCTCCTGTTATCGATTATTTTGATGGACTTATTATTCATAGTCCTCCACAAGTGCTCAGGGTTTTATAGGCAAACAAAGCCGGCGGGTGATGCCCTGAGGCACAACATTCCCACCAACAGCTCTAACAGCTCCCAGGCCTTCCCAGGACTGCCCCACTCAGCCCCTTCCCACACTGGGAAGGGAATGGGGACATTCCCTACCTTCACAGACAAGGAATGGGGACCCCAGGGGACCCCAGCAGCCAGGGGACCCCAGCTCAGCGCCGCTCGCTCCAAACCAGGGCCATGCTGTAGAGGGCTGGGAAGGAAAGAGCCCAATTAAGATAAAATCACAGGAAACTGATTATTAATTAGCAAGTAATTAGTTATCTCTGTGCCATCTGGAGGGCTGAATCTGCCTGTGTGGCACACGATTGTCTGCTGGGTGTCCCCACCCGCAGCTGCCCCGTGTCACTGGTCGAGGCCCTCCTGGAGCCCAGACTCCTCTGGAATCTCTGCTCCAGGCACTGCTCTCTCTCGGTGTCTCAGGAGGAGGCACAGAGCCATCTCATGCTGCATTTTCCCTTTTTTTTTCTGGGTTATTCTGCCAGGCTGTGAAGGGAGGGCTCTCCTGTAGGCCCATGGTGCAAGGGGACCTGAGATATCGAAGAGCTCAGAGTTGGAGGATCCAGTATGGTTTGGGTTGGAAGGGACCTTAAAACTCACCTTGTTGCACCCCTGCCATGGGTAGGGGACACCTTCCACCATCCCAGGTTGCTCTTGGCCTTGGCCACATCCAGGGATGGGCAGCCACGAGCATCTTCTGCTGGAAGCTGCAAGAGCTGACACTCAGCCTCTTCCCCAAAGAAAGGCTCATCTGTGCTGAAGCGCTTTAAATTTTCAGCCTCAAGCTTCAGGCAGGGCAGAGACCCCAAATCCAGGAGCCTCCCCTTTGCTGCCAGGATTTGGGAGGTGCCACATCCAGGGCCAGCCGCGCTGTGCCGTGGATTTGAATGTGCTCATTCCTACACAGCTCATTCTCCATCCTCCCTCTGCTCCAGAAATGTCACACCAGGCCTGTGACTGCCAGCCTGCTCCTCTCTGTGCCCTCTCCTGCCTCCCTCAGCCTCATCCCAGCTCCCTCAGCCTCAGAGGAGTGCTGGGAGAGGCTGGAGGTTTCCACACACGGCAGTGCTGGATGCCACTCCTGAGAGCACCCAGGGAGCGGAGGGCACCCACAGCCAGAGGGTCTCGTTTCCCTCTCTGGAAGGGAGTTGTCTGCCAAACAGCCCCAGCACAAAACCTGAAAGTTTTCCTACAAAGAGCAAAAGGCTTGGAAGATAGAATGAAGACAAGCACTGTCCAGAGGGTCTGGGTGTTGGGGATGCAGCCCACATCCCACCCGTGGGGCTGGAGCTGTGTCCCACAGGCACAGACCCCGTGTGGGGCAGGATGGGATCCCCCGGCCAGGCAAAGCTGTGCTCTGGCTGTCTGGCTCCGTTGTTCAGCTCTTGGCTGCTGGGAGCACCATTTGACCCTTTCCCACCCTTGGAGGTTTTGGGGGGGTGGCTCCTCCCCCGTGGCTGTGTGACCCACGGGGGCAGGACGTGGTGCTGCCAGACACCTGCATTTGGGCAGCTCTGGAGCTCTGCTCCTCCTGCCCCGCTCCAAGGCCTCCTGCAATAAAGACAGTCCTGAACTGGAGCCAAGGACTTGTCTTTGGCTCTCCCTGTGGTAAGGGCTTGGAGGACTCGAGGCCTTCACAAGACCTTCCGAAGGCTTTGCTGATGAGCCCCTCCCCGTGCCACACATTTCATCACAGACCCGGAGAGAAACCACACAAGTCCACGGAGAGGAATTTCTGCTGCTCCAGAGACAGCAAAAATGCTCCCATGCAAATGTGTCTGGGTTTTGCTTCCATTTTGGAGCCCAAAGCAGCTCTGTGCCTCCCATTTTCTGGTTGCCAGAGCCGCCCTGGGCAGGACTGGAAAACTGAAGCTGTGGATTGTCTTTCTTCTGGGAAGAAAACAGGAGGGAGCAGCTGACTTGGGACTGGGAGGGAATCAAAGCCTACCCAAAGGGAAGGGGGCAGCTAGGCCTCTTTCTGTCAGTCTCTGAATTATCTCTGTGTCCCTGAGGACACCCCCAAACAGGACACAGGATTTTTCCACTGCCATGGGATTTTTCCCATCTCCCCACAGCAAAGCTCACACTGGCTGATGGTGACTCTGTGTCCTCAGTGTCACCTCAGTGGTGCAATGAACATTCCTCAGGCAGGCAGAGCCTCGTGTCCTCCTGCTTATGGACACTGCCAGACCCACCTCAGCCTTCCCAAGCTCCCCAGGGATCCTGTTACTGTGCATCCATGGGATCCCTCCCTGCTCCTCTCCACCTGCTGTGATTCCCCACTCCAGACTGTTCCAAACCCCATCCACCCTGGTGTGGATGGAGGTCAGTCAGGGAGATGAAGTTCCAGGATTGTGGAGACACACACAGGAGCCTCTCCTGGGCTCCAGAGGGAGGATGAGGCAGCCATTCCCCATCTCTCCCTGACTTCTGGGCTGGGGAAGGCCCTTGCTGGCCATCTGTGGGAATCCAGAGAGGAGCAGCTGAAGGAAGATCCCAGGAGGAGAAAGTGCAGCTCCAGGCGTTGGGAGATGCTGGTCTGAACCTTCCTCACCTTCATCCACAACGGATCAGCTGCTTCCTGCCCCACCTTTAGTTCCTGCCATTTGTAAGATCTGGCTCGTGCCAAAGTGGTCTTGAGATCTAATTCCCATTTATTACTCCTCTTGAAAGAGAGGAACTGCTCCATGAATCCTAAATATCCAGAGAGATGGAATGATGCCACCAGAATTCCCTCAGCTGGCAAGGATGAGGTTTGCAAATCCCAGGTGGAATCCCACCCCACCCCTTCTCCAACTGCTCCAAAATGTCCTAATTTCTGTGCCCATGTTGATTTTCTTCCTTTTCTTTTGGCTCTTGCTCCACTCCCGATGAGGTTTTGCCCTCTGCAAACAGAGCAGAGAAGAGCCAAGAGCAGGTGGCTGAATCCATCAAATAAATGGGAAACATCCTAGGAGCACCAGTGAGCCTGGGCCAAAGCCAGGATCTTCTGTTGATATTTTAATGACGATAAATGCAATTAAGGAAGAGAAAGAGGAGCATTAAATTAAATAAAATAACCAAAGCTCTGAGATAATGAGCTGGTGGGTTCATGACCCTCTCCTGGTTTTCCATAGATGAGGGGAAGGGGTTGTTGAATCACTTCTACTCTCAGAGCTCCTGTCCCATCCCTCTGTCCCTCTGTTGCCTGTCCTGGAGGGGGCTGAATAATCCTGGCCTTGGTTCTCACCCACACTGAGCACAGAGCTGCAGCACCTGACAATCCCAAGTTCTCCAACATCTCATGCTGCTGGATAGGGATATTCAAGATGTGCTCTCTCTCTGATATTCCTGTCAGGCTGAGCCTCATCCCAGCTGCTGATGGGGCATCCAGTAACTGGTCATCCCACCCCTGGGAAGGTCCAGTGGTCTGCTGGAAGAAGCATTTTGCCCCGAAGAAGGATTTTGCTGTGAGGGTGGGCAGGCCCTGGCACAGGGTGGCCGGAGAAGCTGTGGCTGCCCCTGGATCCCTGGAAGTGTCCAAGGCCAGGCTGGACAGGGCTTGGAACAACCTGGTAGAGTGGGAGGTGTCCATGAGGTGGAATGAGATGGTCTTTAGGATCACTTCCACCCCGAACTATTTTGATTCCATGATTCCATGTGATCTTAACCATGCATCTCCAGCAGTGCCCAGGACTGTGGTGGTATCAATGGCCAAACTCACGTGGCTCCTGGAGGAGCTGGAAGAGCCAAGGACACCTATTTCACGGCTGGAGCAGTATTATCATCATGCAGGGGGATCCCAAATCGCTGTGAGATTGACAGTTTGACATTTGCTGGATCCGACCAGGAGTAGGCAGTTCCCAGTGTGGGAGCACTGCCCTTGGACACGGTGCCTCTGTGTCTGCCGGTGCCGTATCTCCTGGATCTGCTCCTGAGCCTTTCCAAGGGCAAGGACAGGACAAGGGGGTTTTGCTGAGCCCGGACTAATTGCCAGGTTTCCCTCATGCTGGCCTGTCCGTGCTGAGCCCCTCCTTCCCATCGGCTCCAGCGTTCCTAACGAAGTCCCGCGGGCTTCCCACCTTCCCTCGCCCCTGCTGGAACAGGCCCTGCTCCTGAAGAATTTAAAGCTCCTTTTGTTCAGGACTAAAAGTGCCTGAAAATAATCATTAAAAGTGAAATTAAATTAATTGAAAAGGGAGCCATTCCAAGCTGGCTTCCTTCTAGCCCTGACAGATTTTCCATCTGGGTTTGCTTCACCTTGGGCTGGGTATGAACCTGCATCTCCCAGAGCTGCCTGGGGGAGGTTTCTTTGTGCAGGGATGTCTTGGGGGATGGTGGCTGTCCCCAGCATGCACACTTCCCATGGCTGCTGGCCACGGGGACACAGCAGAGCAGAGGTGATCTGCCGTGGTAGCCCAGGAATACCAGTTGTATGTTACCAGCTGACTTTTTCTCTCTTCACCAAAAATCAATTATTGCAAAACCAGCACATCAGTGCTCCAGTCCTGGCTTGTCCTCCCCTTCCCAATGTGGGCACCTCTGCATGGGGCAGCAGGACTGGGCTCCATCTCTGAGGCTTTCCATGCAAAACCCAGGATGAGAAATGCTCCAGCCTGTCCTGGGTTATTTTCTGCCCCTTTCAGAAAATTCTAGCTCCCTCCATGGATTTCCAGGCCAGAAGGGACCTCTGCGACCAGCCAGGCTGACCCCCTGCATTCCACAGCCTTGGCTCGTGCTCAAACTGAAATACATTTTTGAGAAAGATCCTCAGTCTCCGTGAAAAGCCTCTGAGTGATGGAGATCCCACTCTGTCCGCAGGGATTCGTTCCAACGCTTAATTGCTCTGACGGCTCAAAATGTGCTTCTTATTTCTAATCTGGATTTGTCTTGTTTCAGCTTCCAAGGAGGGATGCTGTAATGCCTTTTCCTGCTAGATTAAAGAGCCGGCTGCTATCAGAAATCTCTTCTCCGTGCATATGCTCGTGGCCCGTGAGCAAAGCACCTCTTGGTCTCCTCAATAAACCAAACAGCCGGAGCTTCTTCGCTCTGTCACTGTAATGCACATTTTCCACTGCCTTGACTCACTCCCAGCTCGTTTCTGAACCCGTTCCAAGCTCTCCTGCTCCGGTTGGAAGTGCAGACGAGAGCACTGAGGACAGCATCCTTCTTGTGCCATGTGGCCTGGTAGGGATGGTTCTCCCTCTTCCTTTGTGGCTCAGCCAAGATGACGCTTCTCTCCTGAGCCTGGATTTGTGCTGCTCTGGCTGCGGGATCACAGGACCTTGGCACTGCCAGCTCTGAGTGTCACAGGAGTGGGACACGGCCAATAGCCCATGGAGGCACTTCCCAGGTCTGCAGGACCTGGCCATTTCAGATCCGATGAACCAGAGGTATTCCAGACAGGCTGAGCTGTACCCCTGTCTCTGCTGGAGGCTTGGAGAGCTGCCCAGGAGGGGAAAAGCAAAGGGAACCCAACCAGCCATGTCTACCCACAGAACTCCCCCTGAATCCTGGGCTTTTCACCCGATTTCCCAAGTTCGGTGCTGACACGAGGTAGGATTTATAAAAGCCAAGCAGAGCTTGGCAGGGTTTGGTTGGGGTGGCTGTGGGAAAAGGGAGGGGGAGAGGAAGGGCTGGAGTTTGTCCAGTTTGTCGTTAAAAGCGTGGTGGGATTCACCCGCTGGCTCATTAGTGCTGGGACTCTTGGAGCTGTTGGAGCTGTGGGAGAAGCTCCCTGCGAGATTAATCATCTGTGACCCATCCGGGCTGGGCTTTGGCCTCCTTTCCAAAGCCTGTGCTGTTCCTGTTCCCTACCCACCGCTGGCCAGAGGTCGGTATCCCTCTTCCCCACGAACAATGGAGCCGGGGCTGCAGCAGCCGGAGCAGCTGCTGATGGTTGCCAGCTGTGTTGCCTTAACATCTTCCCATTATCTCTGGCCTGCTGGCTAACCCCATCCTGGGGGAAGCTTCGGCCTGGCTTTGGCAGAGGAAGGAGTTTCCCTCCCAGCATGGAAATTTGGCCGGAGGATGACTCGCTCTGCCCTAAACATCTGCTGCCGGCTTGGCGGGAGCGGGGCTGCAGCTGGCACGGCCGTGGGGTGGTCAGGAACACCTACAGGAGCATCCACAGGAGCGTCCAGAGGAACACACACAGGAACACACACAGGAACGCACACAGCCTCCCCACACCATGCCCTGCCATTCCTGGGGCTGGGACACCAGGCAGAGCGTGGGATGTGGGGCAGAAGGGCTGAGCATACGTGTAGGGGTCTTCACCGAAGAGAAGGCCGTTCACCGGGGACATCCCTTCATCCCGTCTAGAAGGATCCAAGGATTCCTTTCAGCCCTTTGACAAACTCTGCTCTGTGAGGATTGGATACTCTGGATGAAAGTGCCAGAGCCTGGATCAGAGAAGGGAGGAATTAAGCCCCCGAGGTGGTCCTGAGCAGTGAGGCGCAGCATAGGGTGGGACACGGAGCAGCCAGACCAGCAGGGCTGGATAAACCGGCAGCGCCTTCGGCTACGGACCTGCCCATGAGCTGCTGCAGGAGCAGGGTGGGAGCAGGAGCAGGGAAGTGGGATGCTGTGGGGATGGGGTTGATGCACACTGGGTACACAGGGAGCCATCCTAGAATGGTTTGGCTTGGAAGGGACCTTTCAAGGCCATCTAGATTAACCCTCCTGTAGGAAGCTCCCACTAGACCAGGGCACTCAAAACCCTGCCTAATCTGACCTTGGATGATTCCAGGGATAGGGCATCTCCCACCTCTCTTGGCAGCCTGTGCTGGTGTTTTACCTCCTGGCAACACCCAGAGAGGTTTAATCCTCTGAAAATGTGGATGCTGATAGGGCTGCAACACTCCCCGTGTTCCAGAGACTGTCTCACATGAATGCTGTGTGCTCTTGTTATTACGAAGTGGGATGAAATGTGGGAGCTGCTGTCTCCTGCCCGTGCTCCCTACTCCTGCTGCGGGGGGAAAACCTGAGCCCATGGATCCAGCCCTGTGTCTGGATGTGGCACTTTTCCTGAGTCCCTACACGGCTTTCCAAATCCACGGCTGTGGGGCAGCGGGAGGGAGCCAGGGGGAGGCCGTGCGGAGGGGCCCTGCCAAAGCTGGAGCACGAGAGGGAAAACGAGAGTCCCGAATAATTTGAGAACCTGACCGTCTCTCGCTGTTCAGGTTTTGTGAACATCCTTAACGGAAACACATGTGGAACGAGCTCTCTGCGGATCTACTCGAGAAGGCTTTTCCGTTTTTGCTGCGTTTGCAAACTGCAGACGACTCCTTCTCTCCACCTCAGTGAACTACTGAGCAGGGACCCTGGACTCGCTCCTCCATTTTCATCCAGAGCCTCTGCCAGCGTCATAAACCCAGTAAAACATTATGGCACTTTGCACCCACTGGGAAACCAAATGTATTTTAATGTAGATTTAATAGATTTCAGGTCTTTCTGTTATTAAATTTGCTTTTCATTCACCCCCTCCCCCTCTCTTTGGTGCCTGAGACTCAATGGGAAATTTGAAGTGTATTAAAGCAGCATCTCGCAGAAACAAATCCAGATGGCCTGGTACAAATCAGGGAAAAAAATCGCATCAGAATCCATTAGAATCCCAGCCCAAATGCAAGGCACATTCCGACAGGCAGAGCCCTCCCCGTTCCTCAGCTCCTCACTCCATGACAGCCAGGAAACATATGCTTTCTTCTCTGGCTTCTTGGGAAGGGGATGGATCTGACAGCCTGGAAGCTGCTGGCCAGATTCCCCCGTGGAGAGCGCTGGTGAAAATAGGCACTGGAAAGGTTGAGGTCAGCCGGGGGGTTCTGGTTTTTCCACACTTTAGCTGGGAGCTGAACGTTACCCTCAAGCTCTGGCTCCCTCAGAGGAGGGGATGGTGCAAACCTCTGGTCCCACAGGGTGATGTTCTAGGGGCTCTTCTTCCTTCAGGATCAACCTGTCCCTCCAGCCAGTGCCAGCAAGCTCTATTCCCACTGGTTTTCCAATGCCAGAGGATGCTGCTTTTGGAATTGCAGACACAGCTCAGTGGAGATGGGACCCCGAGGGGTGTCAAGGGTTTTGGCTCCTCTCCCTGCTGACTCCCCATAACACAGCACAGGATCATGGAATGGTTTGGGTGGGAAGAGGCCTTTAAAGGTCATCCATGGGCAGGGACAACTTCCACTCTCCCAAGCTGCTCCAAGCCCCGTTGAACCTTGTACACTTCCAGGGATGGGGTACCCACAGCTTCTCTGGGAAACCTGTTGGAGATGGAAATGGGTGGGAATCACCTTCCTGCCTCGGGGATCTGCTGCCAGCAGAAGATGTTGGATAGGTCACCCTGTCCATTCCCTACCAGCACACATATCCCATGAGCAAGGCTCCTCTGGAGCGTGCAGGGTGGTCGGGATTGCAGGGAGAGGCTTTGCAGGTAAACAACCACCATTCCCCATTTTCCACACTTTATTAGTGCTTCCAACCGTTCTGGTGAGGAAGGACAACCCGAATTGCCAAGTGAGAATGGATTGTTTCCCTTTCTGCTGGAACGAGCACCGGTGGGACGCAGAGGCAGGAGGGTGCTGAGGCGAGGGCCAGAGCAGGCAGGATTATTTATTTCATCTGCAGTGACATTTGTGGAGTGCTCCTCAGTGGAATTCCCCTCCGGTCTCCATGCCCGCTCCTCCAGCTCCAATCCCCACATGGCCCTGCTCTGTTTGCCTTCAAATATTCAAGCAAACAGAGTGAGTTACAAGGAGGAATGGCCATGGAAACAGTGAATTTTAAGGCCCTCTTGTAAAATATTCATAGAAAGCAAATTTTGAATTAATGCAAAATGTGTGTGCTGAAGCCCTAGTGCTCAGAGTCATCTACTCAGGGAAGGGAAATAATCCCAGCTGACCTATAGGGCCAATAAAGCAGCTTGACTTTGGAATTCTCGCAGTAAACTGCCTGTGAACAAGACACAGGCCAAGAATTATGTGCAGAAATTATTCATTAAGGGCCTAATCCAAAACCCAGCTAAGTCAGTGGAAAGATCCCCCTATGTTAGGCCCCAAATAATTCTGGATAATGAATACATTGGAGAAAACAGCGATCCTTTCCCAGATAACTCAATGAGCAGAAAAAAAAGGAGCAGAACTTCCCGGAGCACAGGCAGAGGCTGTAAATAACGACCTGAGTGGATCTTTCCTGCTCCACATCTGCTCCTCCCCGGTCACTGGAGACGTGGTGGGAGCTGGGGGATGCACAACACCCCTTCCTCCATGGCTGCAGCTCCCACAGGGATAGGGATCAACACGAGACACCTCCCACGGAGACAATGCCAACCTGGCCCCTTCCATCCATGGGGCTGCTGGGAAAGGCGGGTCATGGATATAGATGGATAAGGGCAAATCCTCCGCCCCTGCTGCTCCCCCCGCCACCCGGCTCATCCCTTCCCGAGGAAATCAGGCTGAAGAGATGGTTATGAGTTGTGGCTTCTCCGAGGATCTAATTGCAAAGTACCCTGGGAGAGGCGGGAGGCACGGAAATATATTATTACTGCTATTGTTGTTATTATTATTATTACTATTCCTATTAGAACACGGCAGTAATTCCATCAACAGATCCCGGGGACACCGTAAAACACAGGAGCAAGGATTGAAGTTGCCCGGGGGCCTCAGAGCTGGAACAACCCAATTAATAGCTGTATATTTTTATGGCCACATTTAACACTATACATTAATCCCACAAATCTTGCCATATTGTTAAATGCTGCTTTTTATCCTGCTTTGGGTTTGTTTGTGTTTAGGATGATGCCGGTGGCAGGGAAGTCAGATTTGTCCCTGAAAATTGGGCCCCATCTCCAGAGTGATGGAGGGGAATAAACAGGAGGGTGTAAACAGCCAGACTGGGAGGGCTAAATGGTGGGGGGAATCATTCCCTTGTCCTACTGGGATGGCTTTGGGACACTGAGCAGGCAGCTACAGGCAACCACAGACTTGGGAATGGTGGCACTGGCGGGGGAAATGGCTTAAAAAAACTCAGGAGAACCAGCAGCACGTTGTATTTGTCAGCTATCTGGATAAAACATATCTGCATCCAATATCAATGTAATGGGAAGCCAGTGTCAGGGAGGGTGACCCCCCGTCCATCTGGATGCAATTCCAGCTTCACATCTGAAAATCAAATACATATTTTTGAAGCCTATCAGACAGAAAAGGCTCCTTTTTCCGCCTCTCCCTCGGCGTGTGCCTGGCTCTGATGTGTGGGGACGTTAATGGGGTTATTGTGGCAGGGTGTGACACAGGGGACCGAGTCCCCTTCTCCTGTCTGGGTCAGCCCCATGGAGAGGGCTGGAGTCCCTTATGGGTTCACAACCAGGGCAAGGCACCCCTGCGGCTCTTCTTGGGACCCAGCACTGGGAAAGGTTTCCTTTCCTTCACTTGAGGTCATGGCTATGCAGCAAGAGTGGAAATTCACCTTCAGAGACTCCCTTGTGCTCTGTATAGCTCGGAAAATTTGGAGGAAGAAATCTGTTCCAGGGCTGGCAGGTCCTCCCCGGCTCCTCTTCCAGGTTTGATGGGATTTCATGCATTTGAACGCTTGCAGAAACATGGCTTTGGAGCGGGGGAGAGCCGGGAGGAGCCAGGCGAGTGCTACCAGCAGCAGGGAACGTTGCAGCCGGGAAGGGCTGAGCCGGTGCGTGTGAGCATCCATGGAAAAGCCGCGCTCCGCCAACCCGGGCACGGCGCAGGCCCCACGTGCCTGATGGCAGGCGGCCAAGGCAAACGCCATGGTACATGAACTACAAGTAAACACAGCTTGAGTTTCACATGTCAAATATGCTCAACAAACTGCTGGCGGATAATCTACAGGCCAAGGAACCAGACAGAAAATGTAGATGATGAATCAGTTGCAATGATGAATAAATTAGGGGCTGGAGCAGTTTGCCCATAGGCGGCTCGGAGAGGCCGAGGAAAAACGTGGCATGCACACAGCTTGCCCAGAGCTCGCTTTTCCTCCAAGCCAAAGCTCTCCCTGGTGGCTCTGAGGGCTGGGCAGGCTCTGTGCTGCTTCTTCAGGGCTTTGCTTGGGTAAAAAAAAGCAGTTTGTGCTCAGGACGAGCCGCTGCAGCCTGTGCAGAGCACCCCGGGTGGCTACCACCAGGGCAGCATCTCTGCGGCCATGAGCAGCCTCTTCCTCATCACTTTTGGTTGGCTGGTCTCCTTTTACCTGTGTCCAGCTCGGGGTGGTGGGTTGGCTCACCATGGTGGAGGGTGGTGGTCAAGAGACCAGTGGGGAAGGAGGCAGAGGTTGCACCAGGGGATCTCCCACTCCATGGTGTCCCACACGCCATTCTCCAACTCAGCTTTCACCCAACTCTCTCCCAGGGCTCTCCATCCAGCTCCCTCCCACCCACCTCTCTCCCACACAATATTCTCCCACCCAGCTCTCTTCCCCTCAACTCTTTCCCACCTGCTGTTCTCCCACCCAGCTCTCACTGGTCTCTCCCACCCAGCTCTTACCCAGCTCTCCCACACCGTGGTGAAGTTTTCAGGCTGATTCAATCGGCCAGAGCTGCCCATGGCAGCTGGAAAGCAACGTTCCCATCTCCCAAACTCAAACAGGAAGATTCATTAGCCGTAAAAATATACAGAGCCCCAGCCCTTCAAAAGCTTGCAATTTATTTTACTCAAGGCAGCCAAACTTTATATAATGGGAGATGAATGCTGGGATCAGGGAGTAGGCGAGGAAGAAGGGGACGGCGGCGGGGTCGGAGGAGGAAGGGGAGGAGGAAGGTGGCTCTTAATGAAAGGACAGGCTTGGCGGGAGCTGGGAAGAAGGGGATTGTCCAGGAGGATGGAGAAGGTGGGGGCAATGTGAATGATTGATGAGCAGGCGAGCGGAGCAATCAACGTGCCACTTTATCCCAACAACAACCCCGGAGCCGTTGGTATTTATCCAGGCCCCAGCCTGATTATTATTGTAAGGGAGATTTCTCTAATCAAAACTCCAAAATCACACGCAGGCTTTGCTGATTAATATCCCATGATAACAGCAGTGGGGCACATCTGGCAAAGGAGCTGCAGTTTCTGCACTACTGCTGTCCATTTGGTGGGAGAATAAAATCCACATCCTCAGTGCTGCCAGGGCACTCCGGATTCCCATCGCAGGGCACTGTTGGCACCATGCTGGATCTAAGTAATGCCTAACTGGCACAATCCAGGGCCTTGGGAAGAGGAGGCATGGCTGAAGCTCTGCCCATGCGGCCATTCCCACTTTGGGAAGCTCCAGTTGAGCTGTTTGCCGGCCGTGCCACTCCGCTTGTCCCTGGCGAGAAGCAAGCAATGTTAATGGGATTTTTTTTGGAAGGCGGGATGGAAACAGTCTCACCTCATATTATAAAACCCAACAAATACGTGCAAGGCAGCAGGGCAAGGAAATTCCGTCTGGGATGTCGGTGCTGGGAGCTCTGCTCTCTGACTCCACTGTACAGACAGGGATGCACAGGCTGGAAACAGCGTTTGCCTGGCATTACACAGCTTTTTTGGAATGATTCCTCTTTCCCAGCGGAGATGGTGGGGCTGGGTCAGCTTCTGCCCCTGCACAGTTGTGGAGAGGAAATGTCTGAGATCCTCCTCCTCACTCCAACTGGTGGGAAGTCAGCTCTGGTTTGGGTGGGATGCGTTCCAAGGGATCACAGTCTTGACTTAGATGGGATGTGATCCATGGGATGATAGCCCTGATTTGGGCAGGATGTGTTCCATGGGATGATAGCCTTGATTTGGGCAGGATGTGTTCCATGGGATGATAGCCTTGATTTGGGCAGGATACACTCCACCGAAAGGGATTGATAACCAACTCCTGTCTATTGGCAAGTGTGAGGTACATCCATTTTTCCCAGGGATACTTTAGGAATCTTAGGCTGAAAGTGACGATTCCTTTCTCATATTCCTGGCAGGGTGCTTCTTATACCCCTAAGACGAGCAGATGGGAGAGGGGTCTTGTATTTTCCAAATGCAGGCACAAACTGGCTCCTTTACTTCCTGAGCTCCTTACTTTGGAGCGTGGTGGCCTGAACAGAACTGGAAATGCCTTGGGGAAAGAATATCCTCCTGGGAATCTGGTGTAATGGGAACCTCACGAGATTTCCATCTCAGCTGGAAAGCTGAAATGGGCTTGGGAGAAGCTTTGGATAAAAACTTCTGCATTTGCTTTAACCAAAAGTCTGAAAACTCCCTTGGTACAGGGGGCTGTTGCTCACCAGCTGGAATGATGATCCTGGATGGAGAATTGCAGAATCCCGGGATGGTTTGGGTTGGAAGAGACCTTAAAGATCCTGTTTCATCTCCTGCCATGGCAGGGACACCTTCCACTACCCCAGGTTGCTCCAAGCCCTGTCCAACCTGGCCTTGGACACTTCCAGGGATCCAGGGGCAGCCACAGCTTCTCTGGGCACCCTGTGCTAGGGCCTCACCACCCTCACAGGGGGGAATTTTTTCCTAATAAGAAGGAATTGCCTGTGGGAGACTCTCCTGCCCTTTCCTGTGTTTCCCGTCTGTGCTGACCTCAGGAGCCTGAGCTCAGGGATGCTGGATCCCATTTGCCCTCTCTGCTGTCCCTGTCCCCAGAAGCTGCAGCTGGGGCAGTCTGAGCAGAGCAGCTCTGAGTGTGGGACGTGGTGGGCCTGGAGGGGGATGGGATGGGTCTGTCCTGTTCCTTGTTTCCATGTTGCTCCAAGTTTGGTTCCTCTCCAAGCTGAGGTACCTGGAGCTGGGCTGCAGCCAGCACGAAGGTTCTGCATTATCGGGGATTTATGAGCCATGATTTATGGGCCAGTGGCTGGGCTGCTGTTCCATACCTTCACTGAGGAGGCCAATTTTATGCCTAAACTCTATTCTTGGATCGCTGTACCTCCAGAAACAGTGGTTAAAGGAAAAGCACTTCCCAATCACCCACTGTTCCCAGGGCTGGGGAGCGGAACGGGGGCTGGTTTGGTGCCATTTCATGAGTTTCGATGCCAGGAGGGAGCTCCTGGAAGGGCTGGTTAGGTTATCCAGACAGAAAACCTGATCCCAAGACCCCCCCCTTCCCAAAAAAAGACCCTGCTGGCCGCAGCAGAGCGGGATGGCACGCGGCTGGCCGGAGGTGGCGGTGGCTGTGGCGGTGGCTCGTCCCCGGATCCCATCTCCTGCCGCTCCCCGGCAGCTGCCCCCGAGCCGAAAGCAAATCCCTGCCGGCAGCGTGGGGGGAAAGGGCCGAGGAGCGCTCCGTTCCCTGATGGACACGAACCATCTGTCCCCTCCGTCCTTGACATTCCAGCAGAGCCGCTCTCCGCCTGTGACCCGCTGGAAATTTCGCGTGTCCTGCCGGCCATCGGGAAACGCGCCACGGCCTGGGGACGCAGCTGCTGCCGGTGTCGGGGGGAGCCTGCGCTGGGGCACACGGCCACCCCACACCTGTTTGCGCCGGCCGGGTGACGCGGGGCCGCTTTCATCCCGCGGCCGGGGTCGCGCTCGGGCTCCGCTCCGCAGCGGCCGGGGTCAGGGCTGGAGGGGCATTGCCACCTGGCTCCCATTAGGAGGGCTCCGTGCTCCGGAAGAGGGCTGTGTCACTCTCTCACTCCTGCCAATTATCCCGCTAGGTCTCTATTAGCCTGCCCAAAACGAGCCCTCGCCATCCCCAGCTCTGACAGCCCGGCAGAAGCGGCCGCGCCGAGGCTCTTTCCCAGCTGTCTCCAGGTTGTGGCTGTGGAAGAGGCTGCTCCCGCCTTCCCCTTCCTCCTCTCGGGGCAATCGGGCTCATTTTCATTCTTTTCTCCTGTTTTCTTTTCTCTCCTCCCTGCTCGGCTGGGCCGAGACGTGGCTCCTCGTTGGGGGTGGGTAAGGTGCAGCCAGAATCACGAATTTGGTGTCCAAGTCCCTCCAAAACGAAGGCACAAGGGTGGCTGTGAGCACAAGAAGTCACAGCCCCCACTGTACACAGTGCCCTGTCTCAAGGGGAGCGATGCCCATCCGGAGATGACACCTCCAAGCCTCCTGTTATGGGATTTGGAGCAGAAAAGCAGCTCCCGGGAGTTGTGAGGGTTTTTTCCAGCTGCTCCTGGGCTGCTTCACCACCAGCTCTCTGCTCCTGGGGAACAAATCAAGTAGCAAACCACTGAGGTTTGCTGCATGGCTGCCCTCCCCACGGCTCCCCAGGTAAGTGTTGCCTTAATAGGATTTGCTCCACATCTCTGGAAACCCCCCGGAGGAGGATGTGGGGTTTTCAGCACGTTAACTCCTTCATGCACCACAGAGGGTGAAACCCCAGCATGGCCACATCAAGCCCCAGGCTCTGCTGAGAGCCTTGGCCAGGCCGCTGCAGCTGTGGGAAGCAGCTGGTGAGTTTTGGGAGATGGAGGGAGGGAGAGAAAGGTCATGGGGAAAACCATCCCGTGGGAACATGGCAGCTGTGGGAAGCAGAGCCTGTACATGGGGAACACCATCAGCTTCTCCCCAGGGAGAAGGGGACAACAAGGCACTGCCCCCAGCCCAGCCAGGCTCACCAAAACCTCCTGATCTTTGCTGCTTTTCCCTGTTCTCATCCCATTGTTTACCAGCAGAAAATGCCAGATCAGATCCTTTAAGCCAGAGGGCTGAATCTGGGAATACATTGCCCCTCTCCCACAGAGGCGTTTCAGGGTGTCTGTGTGTGGTTTGGCTGGAGGGTCCTCAGCACAGAGGGGACTCCAGGCAGGGAGCACCCATGGGAGTGCAACCACCTCATGTGGGGACCACAAAAGTGCAGGAAAGCAGAGACCTGAGCTGCTGGCAGGTACGGAGCTGGGAAGGTGCTGTGAGAGCAGATTTGGGCGCCCAGGGCTCCTCAGCCCACAGCAGGATGGCTCCATCCCAACCTCCCCTGCGTCCCCTCCCACAGCATCCCTGCTTTGGCCTTGGGAAAGGGCTGGTGTTTATCCCAAACAGCCGTGACTTGTCTTCATGCCAAGCTAGAGGTTATTTGAGGCTGCTGTCTCCTTCATCAGATCCTCATGTTTCATTAAAAGAAATTAAGAAATCCTCCAATTCAGAACAGCAACAGCCTGGAGTGGGAGAAACCCCTCTGTGCCTGAAGCTGCGATTCCCAGTGTGGAGCACCCTGGGCATGGCTGAGCCCCAGCTCTTGGCCAGGGCCCCCTGAGCTCAGCTTGGCCACGGGGCTCAGGGTGCTGAACTGCAGGGGGATGCCAGAGGTACCCCTGCACGGCTGCCAGCTGTGTCCCCATAGAGCTGTGACATGGCCGTGGTCACCCACCTCTCTGTCTGGGATTGTCACCCTGCCCAGGGCCTTGTGCAGGGGATGGGAGACACCAGGACTTGGCCAGGAGCTGCTGGGGGGTCCCACCCGTGCAGCCCATGGAGGGGAAGCTGTGGGGCTCTGGAGTGGCCCCACCCCGGGGGTGTGGGGCCGTGGGACCCTGGGGCTGCTGGGCCCCCAGACTGGAGTGACTGGAAATGGGGAAGATTCACAGCACAGAGACTGAGACTATAAAGGGAGCTGAGGAAGCTCATAAGGAGGTGTAAATTGGAACAATATGGGCTGTGTCGTGTCCTGATTTGGCTTCGGGGAATTAAGAGCTAATCTTTTCCCTGAGACTGGGATTGCTGGAGTTGTGCATGCGGCACACGAGGGAGTTTGGGATCGCTGAGCAAAGCCGATGCAGGAGATGCAGGACTGAGGTTTGGGATGATGAGTTTTACATTTGATCTTTCTGTGGTTATTGAGGGGCACGTTTAAAGTAAAAGCCTCCTCCTGCAGATCTGCTTTGTTAATAAAGGATCCCTGTGTGTGCTCAGACGAGAGAATAGGGACCAAACTGGTGCCAGTGAGCTGGAAATGGGTGGCAGTGGCTTGGAAACCGAAGGCATCTAGGAGAGCTCAAATGCTGGAAATCAAAGCAATTCCACCTGGGAATGGGGGGACTGGATGTGGATGGAGGCAACTGGGCTAGGAAAGGAGATGTGGGTGATGCTGCAGCCTCCAGCCCTCAGCCTAAAGTGGGGCTTTGGCTCCTGGCAGAGGTTTGCTTCCTGCCCACATCAGTCCTGTGCATGAGATGTGAAATCAAAATGAGCCTGTATAATGCTTAAAGCCAGGTTGGACAGGGCTGGGAGCAATCTGAGATAATGGAAGATGTCCCTGCCCATGGCAGGGGGTGGAACTGGATGGGCCTTAAGTTGCCTTCCCATCCAAACCATTCTGGGACTGTGATTCTGTAAATGTGAGCTCCATCAATGAACACACACAAAGACATTAAGAAACTCCAATTCTCACTGAAAACTTGGCATTGCAATGATATAACACAGCAATACTCCATGGACTCCATCCATGTGAATGCTCTTCAGGAACATTTGGCTTGAGAGGTTTCTTTTTCATTTGCTTTTTCTGCAAAACTGCTGTTCCTGCTCTCACGCAGGTTTCGGGGCCTCCCCCATGCAGCCCCCACGCCGTGCCCTGGCAGGAGGATCCGGCTGCAGCCCTGTCTGTGCCCCAGCCCCTGCACCCTCCTCCTCCTCTCCCAGCTAGTTCCTTTGCTATCTAGGTCAAAGATTAGCAACAGCAATAAAAAAAAGAGGAGAGAAAGCAAAAGCCAGCAGCGCGCCTTTCATGCGGACATTATTTGCTGCTCGGCACGGAAAACACATCCCCCCTGCACTTCAGGCTCAGCTTTTCCACACTGGGCTGAGCAGGAGCAGCAGCAGCAGGAGGAGGAGGAGGTGTTTGCATGCCTGTGGAGGGATCAGCAAGGCCAGCCTGGAGGCAGGACTGTCCCAGCCCCAGGAGCATGTTCCCACCCTCCCACTGCCTCGGCCAACCTGGCTGATGATGCCCATGGCTTCTCTGGGGTGGGGGACAAGCCTGGCCCCCCCTGGGCAGCCCACACCCCCCCTGGGGCATGGAAGAGCTTTCCCTGGAAATAAATCCCTCCCCTGCAAGGCACAAAGTCCTGTGCTCCTGCTCCAAGGGATCCGTGTCCTTGGGCTGTGCTGGGTGCTGGGGGAGCTGGGCAGCCCCAGGAGGGTGCTGAGGGTGGTTGGCAGTGTCAGGAGGATGTTGAGCAGCCCCAGGAGGGTTCTGGACAGTCCCAGGAGGGTGCTGAGGGCGGTTGGCAGTGTCAGGAGGATGCTGGACAGTCCCAGGAGGGTTCTGGACAGTCCCAGGAGGGTGTCGATGGTTGTTGGCAGTGTCAGGAGGATGCTGGGCAGCACTGTGAAGGTGTTGGGGGCAGTTGGCAGCCCTGTGAGGGTGCTGAGGGTGGTTGGGAGCTCCAGGAGGGGTGTGGACAGCCCCAGGAGGGTGCTGGGGCTGGTTGACAGCTCCAGGAGAGTGCTGGGCTCAGGTGGTGGCAGCCCAAGGCAGCGTGGCCGTGCCTGCCAGCCCAGATTGTTTCAGCCCAGTGCCCCCACAAGTGGGTTTGCTAAAGCTGCAAGTTGATCTTATGGAAGGAAATTGAATTGTCGGCGGGGCCGGGTTTTATCTGGGCTTTGGGCTCCGCTGCCTGGCTCAGCCTATTAAGGTTTGCTCGTCAGATTACAGACACAGCTTGGGGTGAGAGGTCACGTTTAAATCGTGCCTCTTTCCTTTCTCATCAGCGACAGCGGCACTGAGGGGCTGGAGAGGTTTGGGGGAGCTGGGGGTGGGTGGGTGAGTCCCTGGACAGCTGCCCGTGGGCATTGCAGGGTGAGCTGGAAGATGCCAGGTGAAGGATCTCCTTCCTAAATGTGTTTTTCTCCCAGCCATAAATGTAGGTGACCTACTATTTTTACTCCCAAAAAAATAGGAAGGGAAAGGCAATGCTAAAAATGACCTTTCTCCTCTAATCACAGGGGTCCGGGAGCTGGAGATTTAAGGGAATTTATAAATAGAGTCAGAAGGTGCCCACTGATACCTAAAGTGAAGTGTGTGGGGACACTCCTCAGCACTTTGGGAAGCTGTGGCTGCCAGGACTGGCTGGAATGGGATGGCTGGCGAGTGGAGTGGCTCGTTAGTGCTGATGGAGCCCGGCTGTCCCCTTCTGTCCCCCCAGTGCCCCTGGGTTAAGATTCTTTAATGACCTTAATCGCCAGCTCATTTACAGCGGTCACTTTCCCCAGCACTGCCCTCCCTCAGCATGGGAACAGCATCTGCTCCCCCACATTGCCCCTGGAAACTGCTCCTGTTCCACACCACAAAAGATATCCAGGGCATTAAAGTCGGGATGTTTTATAGGGGAGCTGTCAAGCAGCTCCAATCCAGGCTCTGACCTACTTAAAAGTTGTCCTAATCAGGGGAGGCATTTGTGTGTGTGCTGAGTTCACATCTCCACTTCCATGTGTCACCCTGGCGCTAGGAAATGGAAATGGGAATTATTTACAGAACGGAGGAGTCACATTGTGGGAGAGGAGGAGGAGGCAGGGGAGCAGTGCTGGGTGTCTGTGCAGAAAGGACGCTGGGAGCAGCCCCGTGGGCATGGGAAGCAATGAGGATGAGGAAAGGGGTCTGGAATCAACCCTGGCTCCTCTCACTCGTGTTCTATCGCACTGGAGGCATCTGGAAATGCGGGATGCTACGGAGGCTGTGCCTGACGGCGGAATAGGGGGAGGAGGAGGAAGAGGGGTGCTCACACTGCCCAGCAGGGACAGGATTCTTGAGTTCAGTTGCCTTTCCTCCCACAGATTTCCCGTGGGATGAGCTGGGTGTGGCACCCCAGGGATAACCGGGAGCTCCCAGCCCCTCCCAGGACCTGAGCTGGCAGGGCCGTGGTGGGGGAAGTCACACTGGGGTCTCACTCAGCTCACTGAGTGTCACCCACATCCCATCCCAGATGTGTCCTGTACCCCAGGGAACATCTTGGAGCGCAGATCCCAGCTCAGTGCCAGGGGATTTGGTGCCCCTCTGCTCTGCTGGGACAGCTCAGTGCTTCCAGCAGCCTCGGCTCCTTGGCACGGGCTAGGATCATTTGGATCATCTCCAGGTGGGATTCCCCATGCTCCCTATCCAGTGTGTGCTGGGAGGGATGAGCCACCACTGACACAACACCCGCAATTCCCACAGCATGGGCCTGCAGCCCACAACAAGCCGGGAGATGGAACATGGATGGGTCACCAGGTCCTTGCAGGGGGAGGGAAGGGCCCCTCCTGCCCTCGGGCTGCTGATTCAGCCTCCTGGCATCGTGGGCCCAGCACAGTGATGGGATGAGGGGCAGATTCTGCCCCGGAATGTGGGAGCAGAGCTCCCAGTCCAGAGGGGATGCTGGCACTGCCTGGCTCCCGCTGGATTCTGGGCACCCTCCAGGTGGGACAAACATTGGGAGCTACCCCTCACTGCAGGGACTACAGGGGGGAAAAGGGTTCTCCTTGCCAGGGCCAGGGATCTGCTGGGAATTTAAATGTTCCTGAGGCCGAATCCCATTTCTGTGTCACTGTTCACACAGGGAAGAGGGCACCCAAGCAGGGAATGGGGGCAGCCATCAGGGAAGAGCAGCACCCAGCCCCAGGTTCCTGGGAGGAGCCAGCCAAGTCCCTGTCCCTGTCCTGGCCATGGAAGTGAAGCCTTGGCTGGAACATCCTGTTATCCTTGGCTGTTTTGGAACTTGTCTGTGCTCACCCTTGGTTCCCACTCCCAGAGGTGTTTGGACAAAAATAATAGGAGCTGGGGGAAAATGGAGCTTCAACCCCTTGGAGAAGGGACCAAACCAGGGCCTGCTGGGCAGTGCAGCCTCCAAATTCCCAAATTCCTGCCCTCAGAGCCCAGTGGGACACTGGGCCTGCAGACATCAAAGGGGCAGTTTAATGGCCTGTGCCCGGGGTATCTGCAGCTTCCCACTGCCCCCAAGGCTCTCAATCCCTAATTAAACTGTGCACAGCATTCCTTCCCCATCACACCTCATAAAAACGGGAACCCACCAGGCCCAGGCTGGGCTGCTCCAGGATAATGATCCAGCACGGAGCTGCTGCGGATCCCCAGAAAACAGGGACCCTGCCAGAGGCAGCGGGACCTGAGGGGCACACGGGGGCTTCTTTCTGTGTCCCTCGCTTTGGTTTATGTACAAATAAGTCTGAATCCAGCACAGTGAGAGGGAAAAACAACAGCAGAATTGGGAGTGTGGCCCGGAGTGTGGCCGAGGTGGCTCATGGGGCCTGGGATCTGCAAGGACACGGCTGTGCAGGGCAGGGACAGCCCAGCACTGTGGCTTCTGCCAGGATGAAAGCCAGGAATATGGCAATTTTTGGAGGCACAAGGCTGTTGGACGTCAGGGATTCAAAGGAGAGTGTGAGGTGGGAATTTTAACACAGATTCTGTACGGTTCCTCATATGTGGAACTAAAATTTTCCATCTCCAGGCTCCGTTTAGGCCAGGAAAACACGGATCTCTCCTTTTCTCTGCTCACACAGAATGTAAAGAGGTTTTCTGGAGCAGCAGCTTGTCCCTTTGTTCAGAGCCATCCCTGGAGGGATTTAAACAGCTGTGGCACTTGGGGACACGGGTGAGTGGTGGCCTTGGCAGCGCAGGGGACTCAGTGGGCTCAGAGGCCTTTTCCAAGGTAAATGCTCCTAGGACAGGGATTCTCCAGGCTGGAAAAGCTCTGGGTGATGCCTGGTCTGGTCTTCCACCATGGGCAGGAGTCAGAGGGCTCTGCTGCTCTGGCCTGAGCCACCATCCTCCTTTAATGTGTTTTACACATGTGATGAATATCGAAGGAATTTGTTTTTTAAAGCCTGTTTTGATTGAAATCGCACAGAAAGCGCCTCATGCTCGGGGCCTTCCTGTGAGTTATTATTATTTTTTTCATTTTGGGGCAAGATTATGTTTCTTAGACAAACAGGAAAAACAACAGGGAAAAAAGGCTGTGTTTGTTTCTTTAGCTTGGAGCTCAGTCTTGGAGTGGTTCCCTGTGGTGACGATCACGGAGCAGCAGCACTGTGGCATCAGAGGGTCCTGCTGGTGGTGATGGTTGGACTCCATGAGCTTAAAGGTCTTTTCCAACCTAAATGATTCCATAATTCTGTGATTCTGGGATTCTATGACGTGAGAGGAACTGGCTGGGATAACACTGTTATCCCCTAAATACAAACCCTTGTCCTCTGTCCTTCCTTGAGCTGTGCCCCCATCCCAAGGACGTGCTTTGAGGTGGCCCCCAGCAGCCCCTGCAAGCCCCTCTAAGAAACCTTGGCAAGTGGCAAGCAGGATTTAGCCAGTGGGATACCTGGGGGAGGCATTTCCCTCTCTTCCTCCTCCTCTGGAGAAGGAGGAGGGGGCGACCGGAGCTGCTGGAGGCCCTGCAGGATTTGGGGCCGCGGGTGGGAGCAGAAACCCCTCTTGGTGGGAACGAGGAGGCGTTTGCAGGTCATTCCAGCATGTTGTCCCAGTCAAATATTTGTCTAGTTAATAAATATATTGTTGTTTTTTGCAGCAAGGAAATGAGGAGACTGCGAAGAAAAATAATGAAAGGCCTTTCTTGTGCAGGCCCGCTCTGCGAGGAGCTGGATCAGGCCCTCGCCTTCTCCTTGGCCCTCCTGCTCCCAGAAACCCTGCTGCGGATTTCACAACGGCGTGATTGACAAGATTAGGAATTATCTCCCCCTCTCCCTACATATAAGGTTACTGCTGCTCCAGGCACAGTGTGAAATTCCCCTTGCCGGAGCTCATTAAATGGGTCAATGGACGCGTTCCAGCTTCTCTGCAGTTCACAAAGGGCTGAGGCCTGGCCACCCCACCAAACCCTGTCCCAGGCTGTTGACGAGTAAGTGCTTCCATATGGCTCACCTCAGCATCTCCCGAAAGATAACACACGGCTAATGGCTTGCAGATTCCACGGATGCTCGCCGGGAAACGCGCGGGGACACAGGGGCTCGGGGCTGCCTTCAATCACAGCTGATTGGGACCGAGGGGACCCGGGGGCTCCCTGCCAGCCCCCGACCCTCCCCCAGGCTGGGGGCACCGGGAAAGGGCAGTGGGTTCATGGAGTTGCCTCGGGAATTGGGAGCAGGAGAAGGGTGAGCGGCAGCACCCAGGGGCTGGAGGGTGAGGTGGTGCCCTCTGAGCTTTCATGGATCTTCACAGCTCCTGGGATGAGGAACTGCAGGTATCCAACAGTGGCAAGAGCTGGTTCTTGTCCTGGATGCTCCCCCAGGACATCCGGATGCCTTCAGGGCAGAAAGCCACGGATGTGGGTTTGGTGATGTGAAGACAATAAAATGCAAGGAAAGCATTCCTGCTGGGATGTTTGCCTTTTGTCCCTTCCTTTGTTTCTAATGATACTTCAGGATTGGATGTCGGGAAGAAATTCTTCCCTGTGAAGGCGGTGAGGGCCTGGGATAGAATTCTCAGAGAAGCTGTGGCTGCCCCATCGCTGGAAGAGTCCAAGGCTAGGTTGGACAGGGCTTGGAGCAACCTGGGATAATGGAAGGTATTATGGGGGTGGGATGGAATGAGCTTTAAGGTTCTTTCCAATCCAAACCATCCTGGGATTGTGGGATTCAGTGATTCAGTGATTCAGTGATTCAAAGGACACTTCTCTGAATCACATTTACTGTGAGGAATGAAGTTACAAATTTCTCCCTGACATTCATCCCTGCTCATGAATCCCTGCAGAGCAGATGCTCAGAAACTCATCCTTGTCACCCAGCCAGGGGCATGGCCTGGCATTTCTCCTCTCCCACAGTTGGGTGGCTCCTGTCACTCCCTGGCACAGGAAACATTTCAGATGCACCCAAACACGCCATTCCAAATGCTGCTGTTGAATATTTGAGGATCCAATTTATATTTCATGAGCCTGTGTGCAGAATTCATGCGGAAGAGACACAATGGGGTCGGGAGCTCATGTGAGTCAAAGGATCCCTGTGTCACAACAGGCACTGTGGGACGTGGGTGTCTCTGCTCAGGCTGCTCCAGCACCCAGCAGCGCTGTCACCTGTCCCCACCTGCAGGGAGGTGGTTTGGGATGCTCTGAGGTACGAATCCCTGAGCTGGAATATGTTAGAACACAGTCACAGTTTGGCAAGCGGGGTTTTCTCAGCTCTCCCATCAGCTGGAGCCACCCAGTGATGCTGTTGGGATGCTGTAGGTGATGGAGTGTCGGGATGAAGTTCCTGTAATCCCCAAAAATGTCTGCGTGTGACACAGAGGTGTTCTGGAGGATCACCCGGCTCCTGGAGCAGGGGTGGAATGCGCTGCCGGAGGAGCTGTGCCCTGGGTGCTTTGTGGGCTCCAAATCACCCAGCTCGGCATCATTGTGTGACTAACAACAACCATTAAAGTCCTGCTCCTGGATCCCGGTGCTCATTCGCTGGAATCAGGACGGTGGAAGTGCCCTTGACGGAATTCTGGAGGGTTCAGGCTCCCCAGAACCCGGGGCCCTGCTCTGAGCGGGGCTCCCAGGCACGGCTCCACCTCGCCAGGCTGGGCTGAGCCTCACTCGGCGTTCCCTGTGCACGGGACGGGCAAAGCCCGGCTCCGGGGGAGCTCCACGCTTCTCCCCAGGGGAATTCCACAGGTCTATCCAGCACAGGCCTCTCAAAGGGAAGGCTCCCTCTGGGACCATCTATTCCCACCTAGAACTGCTCACTGAGTGTCCCCACGACACTGTGGGATCTCCTCCTCCAGGAGAGCCGGGTTTGGAGAGAGGGACTGTGCTCCCAGGAGGGAAAGGGGCGTCCCTGTAATCCCTGAAGGCAGCTCGGCACAGGAGCTCTGATTTCTGCCCTCCCCTCCTTCAGTGAGAGGCTGGAAACCCCCAACCCCCGTCTGCTTTACACGCTGGAGCTGAAATAAATGAAATTACCTTTAATTATTCTCATTACTTTCCCCGGGAATGCTGGAGTGAAAGGCAGCATTTAGTCGTGAGCTACAGCAGGGCTCTGCCCTTCCTCCTGCCCCCCAAAACGCTGCCAGGGGCCCCTGGCTCCTGCCTCCAGCCCCTGGACACACACGGAGCTGCTGCTCCATCCCGGCAGGATGAAAGGAGGGGACGGGAGGGGAAGGACCCGGACAGCACCGAGGGCGAGGGGAGAGCGAGGGGGAGCAGGGGTCAGGGCTGGGGGCTGGCAGGGGCCAGGGGTCACAGCCAGGCAGGGCTGACCTGCCCCTTTCCAGACCACCTCCAGCTGGAGGAACCTCGGAGAGGGGGGAGAGGGGCAGTGCAGGGGAGGGGGCGGTTCTCACACCTTCACGGCCCATCACAGGCCAGCAGGAGGTGTCCGGCCACGGGCACTGCCACCACACGGCATTCCCTGTTTGTCCATCCTGGGAGGTGCTGGGGGGTGGATCCGACCCCTCCACAACTGGGAAAATGGGACCCACTCCCAGGAGGAAGGTGCTCCCTGAGCTCCCCGTGCTTGTAGAGGAGCTGCGAATTATTCTTCCCTGTTTGAGGATTTCTGGAGTTGCAGCTTCATGAGTCGCTGGCTGACACCTTCCAGCAGGTGTTTCCTGGGATATTTAAGTCCACAGGTCAGGCAGGCTGACTCTGGGGGGGTTCTGAGGCTCCCGAGGGGGTTCCTTGCCATGGACACCCACCTCATGTCTGTGCAGCACTGAGTTGGGACCACAGGAATCAGCAGCTCCCGCTGGTTCCTCAGAGCAGGCACCACTCTGATACCCTTGGCTCTTCTTTCCTCACCTCCTAGTGTGGAAAAAGAGGATTTTCCTCTTCCTAGCAGCAAGGCTGGGGATAAATTCCCTATCTCCTGATCTGTGAAGGAAGGAGCACCTACCTCTGTGCCCAGCAGAGAAGAGAAAGCAAATGAGACCCCCACCCCACGGGACTTCCCGAAATAGACCTTCCAAGAAACCTGAGACGTGGGGAGGGGGAAATGGGGGGCTGGGAGCCCCATTCCAGATGGACACTGGGCCATTCTTCTGGAGGAGGTCTTGTTCCCCTCCAAGGTCAGCCATAAGTGACACCAAACCCAGCGGGGCCTTTGGGAAGGAACCCCGGGACACGTTCGCTGTCAAATGGAATCTATTAACAGGGATTAGAGGCTTTTTCCCTCAATCCCCCTGTGACACCGTGATGGGCTGAAATTGCTGTGAAAACATCATTATTAAAAATGGGCCTATTAGTATTAGAATGGACAGAAGCTCCTTGCTAAATTTAGCAGCAGCCACCAGAGCAGGGAGTGGAGGGGAAATGGCACCAGCAGCCTCGGGAAGGGGCTCTGGGAAACCTGGGTGATGTGGGAGCAGAGGGGCTGGGGCATCACCAGCTCAATGCTCAGCCAGGAAGCACAGTGGTTGCTTGGAAAGGCAGCAAACACACCATCATCCATGCTCCAAGTGCATCCAAGGAGCTGGAGTCGCTCCAGACATGCACATCGTGCTCCTTCAGGGAGCGTCACCAGGGACAGAGGGACACAGCTCGAGGGTCGGAGGTCCAGCCCCTCTAAATGCTTTAAGTGGAGGCTGGAGGCTCTCAGGAGCTGGCAGGACTGTGTTCCCCAGGAGGACACATCCCTCTGTGTCCCACGAGGACACATCCCATCCCTGTGCCTGTTGGAATGGGGGCTCGGCACTGCCAAGCCCAGCCCGGTACATCCCAGGATGCCTTGAATCCCAGGAGTGTGTCCTGGGCTGGGCTGGAGAGCAGGAATTGGGCATGGGGAGAGCTGGGAGAGCCTGGCACAGCAGAATCCTGGCAGCACATGGCTTCTCCAGGCTGGAGCTAATCCCTGATTCCCTGGAATTTTAGGTTGGTTATTTTTTATTGCTGGGAAAGCAAAGCTGATGAAATCATACTGATGATTCCTGCCCATTCCATGCATGGATTGATTCCAAGACCATCTCTCCCCTCGGGTGTGCACAGATCCTTGGGGGTCCTGGGGCTTGGGAAGCTCCTGGGATGTGGGATCAGCCCCTGGCTGCTGTGTCCCATCCCAGTGGGAATTTGCACCAAGGTTTCACAGCGATGAGCAGCACTTCCAAATCGTCACCTGCACGGGGACAGGATGGCCATGGCTTTGTCACAGTGTGTCACCCCTGAGGGCAGCCTGGGGGGACCCCCACACCCTGGGCATGGAAAACAGGCTCCACAGTTTGGGAAGCGCCTCTCTGGAGCCAGCTTGGGTCTGTGGGAGGGCTTAGCCTGAAATTGTTGACAGGTTGGTTTTCCTACTGAGAAATGCAGTTTTAGGGGAATCAAAGTGTTCCCGGGGAATCTGCTGGTTCTGACAAAGTTTTTGAGAGGAATGTGTCTGAACAAATCACTTTAACTCTCTTGTTTTATTTTTCAGAGAGGTAAAAATAACTCCTTGGATCTTTAGGTGCTATAAATCCCATACAATACAATTAATCTAATATTTATAATATTGCATCTTGCATTGACTTTGTCAACTGCAACATTTAGCTGTTGACAAAAGGACTCAAAAATTCTCTTTGATAAAGCAGCCAGGCTCACTCCCAGAATCTGAGCATGGAATTCCTCATGCAGGGCAGGCTCTGCTTGGGAAACAACCTGAGGATGAAAGCCCCAGATCTGGGGATGGTGGTTTGGGGGGGCTGGGGGTGTTCAGCCCCCGAGGGTGGGATTGAGGGTGGGTTTGAGAGCTAAGCCCCTGACACAACACCCCCCAGTTGGACTTCCAGGGTTTTAACCTGAGTTTGTTTAGTCCTAGCCCTTCCCAGGCTGCTACAGAGCACCAGATGGTATCCGATCCCCAGCTCTAAATGTTGGCTTTGGTAATCAGCTCCATGTCATTAGGAAAATTAAGGCTCATTTGTGTGCAGGCTTTTGTCGATGTTCGCGCCTCTCCCTTCCCTTCCCTTCCCTTCCCTTCCCTTC
>VWZP01000143.1:250447-275873 GCA_013396995.1 Dicaeum eximium | reverse complement strand
CCTTCCCTTCCCCTTCTCCCTCAATCCTCATCCTCTGGGAACAGCTCCCACACTGCTCAAGGACCACCTCTGTCTAATCTGTGGGAGATGGACAAACAGACAGGACAGACAATGCAATCCCTCACCTGGGTTTACAAACCTCTTGTTTTCAATTCCCAAATTCCCCTGGAAAGCCCACATCCCTGTGGATGGGATGTCCATCTCCAGCAGCATCTCCAGGTCTCTGTGGGTGTCCGGTGCCTTCCCAGGGCCGCAGAATTCATGGATGGGCACCGGAAGAGCCATCGTGCCAGCGAACCCCTGGGCACATCCACCTGGGAAAAGGGGCTTCTTAATTAACCACAGGAATAAAGCTGTGGCCAGTCTGTAACCATGGTGATGCAGAGCCAATCCCAGAGGATCGCCAGCCAGCTGGAATATTTTTTGGATGGCAAAGCTTCAGCCCAACGTTTAATGGCGTTCAACTCAATTCGGGGAAACAATTACATGCTCCATTTTCAACGGAGTCAGCAGAACAATGGAGCCAATGAGGCAATTTCGGCGCAGGCTCCTCTGCCAGGCTGGAGCTGCCTTCCGAGGGCAGTGTGGGGACACCTGGGGGCTGCAGGTGACAAGATCCACCCTCACACATGACGCCACAGGTCCTCACGCTGTGGTGGCCCCAGATTGTCCTCCTGGGCTTCCTTGGGTGGCCCAACCACTCAGCTGTTGTCCCAGCCATGACCAGTGCTGGTGGAAGGGTGGCACAAGGGACACCTTGGCTGCCTCCCTGGCTCTGCACACCTGGAATGCGAGGTGTCCCTTGCTGGTTTTCCCCCTGCTCACTTTGGGGTCTCAGTCTCTATCCTGGGGGGTTCCAGCCTGGAGAAAAGGAGGCTCAGCAGGACCTTCTGGCTCTGCACAACTCCCTGCAGGAGGGGGCAGCCAGGTGGGATTCGGGTTCTGCTCAGGGAACAGGGATAGGATGAGAGGAAATGGTCTAAAGCTGTGCCAGGGGAGATTTACATTGGATATTAGGAAATTTCTTCATAGAAAAGGTGGTCAAGTCCTGGAAGAGGGCACTGATGGAATCACCGTCCCTGGAAGTGTCCAAAAATGGTGTGGATGTGGCACTTGGGGACATGGATTAATGGTGGAGGAATAGTTGGACTCAATCTCAGAGGGATTTTCCCACCTGAATGATTCCATGATTCCACGATGCTTTGTTCTCCTCTTCCTGTGTGACACAGCCATCCCTCTGTTTGTCACCTCCCTTTCCCAGAGCTCTCCCTTCCGCAGCTCCATGACCTCCTTTCTCCTTCAGGAATATCCTGTTCCCTCTCCTTGTGTCACCACCATTGCACACCAACCCCGTGGCCTCCAGACACGCCGGCCTCAAAAATGCCTTTTAAAGCCTGCTGGGATTTAATTAATTGCTGCCTTTATTTTATTAGGATAAAAAATGCAGGTCTGGAAAATCTTTCCGAGGATGACATCAGTGTCTTCAGCTGAGTTTGGATTTCGTTGGTGTTATTTTAGCTATTCAAGGAATGTGAGGAGTAGAGGAGCCTGGTGACTCCTTCCCTGCTGCCACACCTTGCTCGGGCTTGTTTTTCCCTCTCCTTGACCTTGACCTCAGCACATCCGTGGAATGAGAATCCACCCTGACCTTCTCCATTCTGTCCTTTCTCTCCAAGGAATTGGTTGGTTCCCATGGTGGTTCAGCTGATCCCTGATACTCAGGGCAGCCTTCTCCTCTGTGGTGTTCCCTGAGGTTTCTTATCCTCCCTTTTCCCCATCCCTTTCACCTCCATGGGCAGGGCCAGCAGTGAATGGACAAGCCCGCTCTTGCACAACTGCTCCATGAGAACATTCCTTGGATTCGCCATGAGGGTTTCCTCAGCAGTTTAAAGCAGAGGGACTCTTTGGGGTGCCCATGCCAAGACCTTTTACAGCCTCTTGAGGTCGGGAAGACAAACACACAGAGCTGATTGTTTTCTAAGTGTCATCTTCCAGCCAGGGTCCCAAATCCCTGGTTATTCCTGAAGATTCAGGCTAGTGCTCTCCCAGTGACTCAGCTCACATTGATGGAAAAGCTTAATTAGGGTTACTCAGACGAGGGTTACTCAACTGGATATTCATCCCCATAGGAAGACTTCTGTCTCCCCACTCACTCTTCCTGACTCTTTTGGGAAAGCCAACTCCAGGATTTATTGCAGGTTCTGGCGTGTCCCATCTTGAAGGGAAAGATTTGCCTCCAGGGCAGGAGGGAACCATCCAAGAGCCTCCTCTTCCTCCTCTGACTCTGCCCTTTCTCCACCTGCCTGTGGGCCTCTGGCAACACCACACTCCTGGCGCTTGGAAAGAGCTTGGAAAAGAGGGAAAAAAGCTGGCTTTTCCTGAGGTTTTACACATTTCTGCTGGCGCTCCTTGGCCTGGGGAGGGTGGTGGAGGAGGGGATGGAGAAGCTGCTTGGCATTGGCTATGGTGGGACAGCCTTGGAATGACCCCCTAAGAGCAACTCCACCAAAAATGAGTTTGACCTCTGCTTCCATCACTGAGCTCAGTAGGAGAGGAGAAAAGAAAGAAAAAGAGGGAAAAGTAAAGAGCCAGGCTGGGCTGAGAACAAATTGTTTATCTGTATTTTCCATGAAGCATCAGCAGTTCTTTAAAGAGGACAAAACCAGAGGGACCTTCCAGAGAAATCCTTGTAGGGGCTGGGAAGGTCTAATTAGTTTCTATATTTGACCAATGTAAAAGTTTATCTTGAAGCCTCCTGTATTTTTCAAATATGACATCAACGTCTTCGGCTTGGCTTTGATTGTCCTTAACAACCAGGTTTTATTATTCTTCTTTTTTTTAAAACTCTTTCAAAAAAATAAAAAGGCAATATTTACTCAAGGCATAAAAATACCCCTGAATTCTGATAGCTTTGGCAGAGAAGTGATGGCCCCGTTGCTTTTCCGTGTGATAAATTCTCCTGCTGCCATGCTGCTCCCACCCCAGATCCAAGGATTGTTTAATTTTCAGCTCGATTTTGGAAACCCAAAATGTTTGGAGCCCAGTTAATGTCGTATTAATTTTTTAAGGCAGCAAGGCAAAGTGGCTCCTAACATAAATATTTTACCAACCATTTATAAATAGCGTGGCTGCTCGAAAAGAACAACACTGTTGATCAGGAAGCTTTGGAAGCTCCGTGCTCAGTGCCAGAGGGATGGTGGGATTCAGGGTGGGAGATGTCGGCAGCCACTCCAATGTGCTGGAAGCTTTTCAGAGCTGGAATTTTGCTCCTGTTCCCCCCCTCCCCTTATTTTTGTGTCCTGGAGTTGATTGTGCAGCTGTTCCTGACTGTGGGAAAATCCGTTCTTGACATGTTCCCATCCTAGTCCTGCCTGGATGAAGATCCTGCTGGCACTGCTGGAGTTGGCACTGAAATAGTGAGGGCACCACAAATCCTTCCTGAGCTCAGTTCTCCAACCCTGACCTGAGGATTCGATGAATTCTTCTTGTGTTGATGTTGAAATTCTCTTTGGATCAGCAACGGCAGCTCTCTCCGTTCCATACCCACCCTGGGACCTTCCAGTGCCAAGGGATGGGATGAAGGGATGGGAAGAACTGGAGAAGGAGACACAGGGAGGGAAAAACTTTATAAAATTCACTTTTAAGCGAGTGAAAACAGCATTACCCAAACCTTGGCTCTTTGTGGGGGAGGATAATCCCCCTTTCAGATGTTAACGGGAAGGAATTAAAACAAGGATTTGGCTCTTCTCTCTTCAGAGCAGGAAGAGTAATTCCATAAGTACTTCTTGGGAAGGTTTCCAAAGCATTGGGAAAGGACAGTAATAAAACTGGACAGGTACCTTGGAGAGCAGGAATGGGATGTAATGGCCAAGGGCCTGCGTGGACGTGGCCTTGCATCCTACTGCTGCCTCTGGAGCAGGGCAAGGGANGGATGGGATGGGATGGATGGGATGAAATTGGGAAGCTGAGCTCTGTGTGGGCCTCTGGAAATGGTGGGAGGTGTGGAATGTGCAGTGGAGGGAGGAACACAGCAGAAGGAATGGGACAGGGCCTTTGGAGTTTGACTTGGATCGAAGAAGCCAAATGCCTGTCCCTGACCCTTGCAGTGCTTCCCTTCAGCTGGAGGCCAAGCCGATAATTCCCTCCCTTAGGAAAATTCACCAGGGAGGCAGAGCTATTTCCTCCTCAGATTGTGGGATTTTATGGCTGTTTGCACAATTCCTGGATCACGTCAGCCAGGAGCAAGCTGGGAAGAGATCCCCACCTTTCTGAGAACACGTGGGAAAAGCAAACACAAGGATATGACCTTCCCTCTCTGTGTGGACAGTTCCTGTGGCGAGCTGGTTTCACCCAGGGCAATCAGGGCAATTTCCCTGCCTTCCATCCCATCTCTCCTTCTGCAGGCATTCTGTGGGATATTTCCCTTCCCAGACTTGGTGCTGTGTTCTTGCCATCGCTGGGTTCACATGGACAGTCTGGCAAACGAGGAATTGCAGGAGCCAAGCCGCTTCCTGCCCATGGAAGCGGCGTCGGGAGGAAGATGTCAGCCGGTGACGGGAAGCACCACGAGTGTGGTCGGCAGTATCCAGGGATCCCGGGATGTAAACACCAAACACACACAGGGCTGCCAGAGGAGAGGGGATGGAATGAATAGCACGGGCTCCGTGCCAGCTTCCCGGTGGCACATGGAGTTTGGGGCTGGCACAGGGTTTGGGGGGACAGGGAATGCCTGGAGTGTTTGGGGAATTCTGGGGATTGTGATCTGGGTCTCCCAGGCCCCCCAGCCTTCCTGGGGCGGTCTCCAGCATGAGCTGGGGGCAGAGGATCCATGCAAAACTTCCTGGCAAAATGCTGGCAGCCCTCTGGGCTCCTCCTGGAATGTGGCAGCAGCTCCATCCTGAGCAGCTGGGGCAGGGCCGAGGCTCCTGCAGCCCAACAATAGCAGAGCTCCGGCCAGCCCTCAGCCCCTGGGGCTCTTGGCCACCCCGCAGTCCCCGGACATGCCGGGGACGCTGGGACACCGATCCAAGCCTGGATGTTTCCTGCGTCCTCCCCTCCTGTTCCCCCAGCCTGTCTTGTCTGCATCCGATGCTCCAGCAAGAATTAATAGAGTTGCAATGTCTGACGTCTCAAAGGAATCCCCTGTTGGGAAAACGCTGCTCCGGGAGCTGGTGGTGGAATGGCTCATCCCTTCCACCACGGCATTCCCGGCTGCTCCCGGTGCAAGCCCTGGGCGTCATGGGGCTCCTGGATTTCAACCCGAATTCCAGGGGTTTGGGGGTGCACCGCATCCGCCCGTTTGAGCATTTAATGGGGTTTTACTCTGGGTAGTTTTACAACTTTAATGCACTTAGCACTAATTTGGGGAAGTTTAATGCCAAACACATAAATGTTGGATGGGAGACGGCCGAGGTGTTTTACGGCCTCTGGGAATTACCCAAAGTATGTGGGGCTCGTTTTGGCTTCTGATATCACTCAGCACAAAATTCCCGGTGCTTGGCTGGGCGCCAGGCGCTGGGGCTGATGGATGGCGGTGGCACTCTTGGAGCGGTGACCGTGGCCATACATAAACCCCAGAGCCAGGCAAGGCCTCAAAGCCTCGTTAAAGCCTTCCCTAATCTGGCAGGATCAGATTTGCCTGGTGCACTCGGAGCCGCTCCCACTCCCAGCCTCTGGTTTGTGTGGTCGCCTCAGTTCGTGTTGTGGGGAAAGTGGAGACGGCTCCGGTGCAAGGAAAACACCCTGGGAGGCTGGGAGGGGGAGCCCACGGGGAAAACCGAGCGGGAGGTGATGGAGCAGGAAGCAGCCGAGCCAGCACTGTGTCTCTGCCCATCCTCTCACACCTCTTCCATCTCCAGGAGTCTATTCCTCTGCATCCCGTGGTCTGGAGGATGGAAATGCCTGTTTTCCACATGGCAGCGTCTCCTATGGAGTGAGGGATTGCTACACTGTCAAGGGCAAAGTTAGGACAAACTTGTTGAGCCCTGGATGCAGCAAGCCTGGAGCAACAGGGAGACCAGGAGAATAAATCCAGTGGGATGAAGGATATCCAAAAGCCTGGAGCAGGAGGATGGACACACAGCTGCCATGTCCTCTGGAGAAGTTATGAAGGACTGTGGAAAAGTTGCTGCCTCTCTGGAGGAAAGGATTTGGCAGTGGGTTTGAGCCCAGCCTCACTCCTCAGGTGCTGAAATCAGCCTCATTTATAACAACCCTTTCATGGGAAAGCCACTGGGGACAAAGATGGCTTGGAAAAAGTGTCCCAGTGAACACCCTGATGGATAGCCAGGTGTGGATGCCAAGAGGAGAGGGAACTGCTCTGTCTGGATCATGTCCTGGGAGCAGACCCTTCCCCAGCGTGCAGGACGCTCCTCTCTCCTGGGGAAGGAGACGACCTTCAGCCCTTCCTCCATGCAGGAGGGATCAGCACTCCTGGGAGCTGGGAGCACATCCTGCACAGCTCGCCCTGGGCACAGGGAATGAGCAGGGGAAGTACCACCTACAGCCGAGGAAGGAACTACACCCCAAAACATTGGTTTCTTGCGTAGTCCTTTAATTTAGCAAATGAGCTGCTCCTTCCCGGGCTGAGCCGGCTCTCCCTTCCCCAGCTAATCCCAGAGAAGCTGTTATGACTGTAGGAAGTCTTGGGTGCTCTCCTTGTCCTAGTTTCACTTGTTATGAGTCACAGAAGTCTTTTCTCAGCCTTGTCCTTCAGGTAACTCCTGTGACTGGTGCCTACTGAGCAGGCTCCAAGCATTAATTTGTCACTCATGTCCAGTCTGTCATTCTGCTTCCAGGATTTGGGATAAGCTGAGCTAAAGGCATTTAATGCCTTATCCAGGGCCAGCAGTGAAACCAGCTCGGTCACTTGGGCCACCAATTCCCAGCCCTGTGCTTCCTCCAGGGAGATGTGGCAGCTCCCACTGCAAAGGCTGGGATAGCTCTGAGGTGGGACAAAGCCTGGGAAGCAGTCTAGGAAAGCTGGTGACAGAGTGGGGGGACTTAACAGGAGGAGGAGGAGGAGGAGGAGGAAGGGAGGAAGGTTGGAGTCAGAGCTGAATTAATGTCAGTGTGGCCACAAATACTTCATTGCACCCTCCTGTCTGCACTGTGCTGCCTGGGGCTTCCAAAGGGTGGCTCAGCTGGAGCCTCAGGAGCTCCATGTGATCCCAGCAGCTCAGCAGGGTCAGGGAGAGGGGATGGGATGGCATGGAATGGGCCATGTACCAGCCCCACCCTGCTGGGAGCTGTCACAGAAGGTGTCAGCCGGATCCCTGGGTGCCTGTGCTGCTCCTGGCATTGCAAACAGATTTTCCCACCTTTCCTTTTGCTCCAGGTGGAACCTGCTGCTTATCATCGCAGGCCAAGGGGCAGATCAGCCCCACAGCTCTGGTGGAGCAGTTGGGAGCTGGTGCCCCCACACAGCCTGGTTAATCCGGTTATCCTATAACCAAAGATCTTATCTGCTCCTGGAGCTCAGCCAGGGACTTCTGCTTCCTCAGCACACAGCCCTGGGCAAGGGACTGCCCTGGACTGTGCAGTGACCCCAGCACAGCTTGTCTGAGCCATCCTGGCACTGATTTCCATCAAGGCTCATCCCAGACACTCGGCCAAGCAGGGAGACTTTGCTGTTCCCAGGCAGCCCTGCCGAATTCCACCGGAGCAGCCAAGCTCACCGTGCACAGTGACCTGCTGCCCACCAGAATTGCTGTCTCACTTCCCATCCCTGCTCCTCAGCTCCACAGGGAGCCCAGCAAGTCCTGGCATCTTTCCTGCAGGCAGGGTTTGCTCCTTTTCCCTCTGGAGGAGAGGAACATGGAGCTCTGGCAGTGCCTTGTGCCTGATACCTCCGACAAACTCTTCCACCTCTGGTTCTGCGGAGAACCTGTGCTTGGAGAAGGCTTTAAACCCATTGCACTGGCTGCGCTCTCCCTGGGGAATTCCTTCACAGCCCTGCTAATCCTTCCTTTAATTTTATGCCCTTTCTTCCATCGTCTCTTTTAATTACTTAAAAACCACCTCAAAATGAAATTGCATCAAATAAATTCATGCTCCCAGGGGAGGCCCCAAGAAGCTGCAGAAAGTTCAGAGGGAATATAGATCATGGCTCTGGGATGCTCCAGGAGCTTTGGCAGGAGGTGCTCAGGAGTCTCAGGGCTCATATTCCATTTCCCTTCCTGCTGGGAATCTAATTTATGATGTCCTGGTCGGGACAGGGAGGAGGATGGTGAGCTGGGAATGTCTTCCTTTGGTCTGCTGTGGCATAGGCAGGAGGGGTCGATCCTAGGGAGACCCTCTGCCTGCTGAGAGCTGGGAGAAGGAGAAAAACATGGAAAATCCATGGCAAGGCACAGCTGGACCCCATGGCAGACACACTTTGCTCCATGTCCAAGCACAAACCCCATGGGCACACAGACCCCGCTGCTCCAAGGCCATCGGGGGCTGCCTTGGCACCTCAGGAGCAAACACATCCCTTCCTCAGCAGCTGGAAAAGTTTTTTCCTTTGTTTTCACTAAACGCAAGCCTTGCCCTTCTTGCTTCACCTCTGGCTGTGAGTCAGAGCTGTGCAAGAGGCAGCGGGAGGGGCTCGGGGCTGCTGGACCTGCCGTGCCCAGCCCAGGGCGCACACGGACCTGCCTGGTGCCAGAGCAGCCCCAGGACCTGCACACAGACAGGGATCGAGCAGAAATAAAGCTCTTGGCCAAACATTTTCCCCAGGCAGGGGCTGGGGATGGCACAGGCTGCTCGTCCTTGTGTCCCTCCCTGCCTTCTCCCAAAGTGCTGCTTTGGGACTCCCACTCTCACAGTGTCTCTGTCTCTGTCATTGATCCACAGCTGCGTGGGGATCTCCCTGCTGTCACAGATTCATGGAATAGTTTGGGTTGAAAGGGATCTTAGAGATCATCCAGTTTCACTCCTTCCCACTGGACCTTGTCCTGTGGCTCATCCCTGCTCCATCCAGCCTGGCTGGGCTCCCTGCCGTGGGCAGCACATCTCCAAGGAAAAGCTTGGAGAGCCCAAGGGTTTTCTGCAAGGGCTGGCCTGGCCCGCAGAGCTGGTGGGACACAGAGCTGGCACCGGCAGCTCCCGTCTCTGTCCCTTTGGATGTGGGAACTCCCCAGTCTGTCCCAGCAGCTGGAGGTGAGCAAGGATCCGTGGGTCCCCGTGGGGCTGTCCTGGCAGTGGGGTCCCTGCTCCATTGGTGTCCCCACCCCTTGGAGAGCCCACCCCACCCGGCCACACGGACACACATCTCGCAGTGCCTGTGACAAGGACCAGGAGCGGTCAGACAATCCCCCCGCGGGCTGGCAGACAGCTCCTGCTCCGCGTGGCTGAGCGGAATGTTAAAGCAGGCTTGGGATGCATTCCTGCGGGATGGAGAGCTGCGGGATTGGCCCCCGCACCACAAACCCTACAGGGTTCTGAGGGTGCCGCTGGGGCGGAGAAAAACCAGCAGAGCTCCAGTAAAACCAGTGCCATGGGCTGGGCTTGGTGGCCAGCAGTGAGGGGTGCGGGGACAGCCCCGCGCCATCCCGCTGCCAGCTCCCGCATCCCCATGCCACCTGCATATGAATGAAGGGAAAATAGGAGATCAGTTCCTCCGGGCAGGGAGGGAAATGGTTGTTCAGGCGGGCTGGGAGGGCCACCCGGGTGCCGGTTGCTCACACCTCCCATCAGGTGAGCAAAATGTCAATTGGAAACGTCCGAAGTTCCAGCCCTGCTCGCTGCTGCTCCGAGTCTGCAGGAACCTGAGGTGACAGCAGGGAAATGGACACCAAGTGTCCCCCCAGTGCCAGCCCCTGGGACACGGGACCAAGCTGGGGAAAGCCCCAGCGTGCTGGGCAGGGGGTGCTGCCGCGGCACAGGGACACGTCCCGCCGGGAGAAGGGTCAGAGCCAGCAGAGAGGGACAGAGCCAGGAGGGGGACGGGACAATCAGTGCAGGATGTGACACGGCGGACCCTGACCCAGCTGCTGATCAAACACACCAGGCCACAAGTCCTTGGATTCCCACATCTCGCTGGGCTCAGGGTCAGGTTCACAGCAAAGGTGAAGCCGGGGATCTCTGACAGCTCTTTATTCAATCCCTGGGAGAGGGAGGAGTTCAAATCTTCAGATTTCACCTGAACATAAAACTGGAAAAACTGTCATTTAATAAATAAAGGAATTGTCTTTAAAAAAATCTCACTCACAAAGCTTGGAAGTGTTTTTTGAAGCGTTTTGGTTTGATTTTGGTATTTCAGCTCAGAGGAAAAATGCTAAAACTGAACTGGGACCCCTGGACTTCGCAGTGTTTTCATAATTATTCACCAAACACGTCGATGAAATATAAATGTTTCCACAAAGCCCTTCTAGTGTGTGGAATCAGCATTTCCTGACTCCAGCATTCCACTGGAAATTGTTTGGTCACCTCTCAAAAATGCCTCCTCTGAGCTGATGGTACCCACCCTGCCCCTGCTGTCCTTTTCCTTGGAGCACCCAGGCTGCTGCTCCCACCCCAGATCTGTGCCGAGGACGTTGGATGGGGGGGTAAGGAAATATTGCAGCAGCTCAAGTGGATAATTTTAATTTCCTTCCCTGCTGGGAAGCAGAAGGCTGGGGGCTGTTCCCAAGCTGGCAACCCCTTGTCTTGCCCAGCCACTCTCTCCCAGGCTCTCCCAGGATTCCAGCACTGTGTTGGGATCCCAGAATGTGTTGGATCAGACCAGGAGGCTCCTCCACTCCACAGGCAGTAGCCAGAGTGGGACATGAGTGGGATGAAGGATGAACCCTCCTTGCACCAGGTACCCACCCAGGATACCTCGGATCTGGGGCAGCAGCCAGCAGTGCCACCTCCACGCCATCCTCAGCTCAGGCAGGAGTTGGGAATCTCCCGGGTGGGGTGAGCTCAGAGATGGCACAATGTTTTCTCTCCCTTCAGAGACATCTCAGCCTCTTTACCTGCACTATTCCTGGTTTTGGGGGGCTTTTGAAAGGCCATGCTCCAACAGAGGGATGCAGCAGCAGACTCCAGGCGTTTGGTTCCCTGTGCTGCTGAGGGGACACAGCGGGATTGGGATGACCCTGATGAGTTGAGTGGAGGGGCACGAGGTGAGAGATGGATGGATTCCATGGGAGCCTCCACGGAGCTCCTTGGGAAGGATCCTTCTGATGCAGTGAGGTGCAGAGCCCTGAGCTCCGCGGGCTCCTGGCTCTTCCCAGGGCCCTGCAGCCCCCCAGCCCCCCATGCCAGCTCCAGGCTGCTCCCAGAGCTGAGGCCATGAGCTCTGGCTCTTCCCAGGGCCCTGCAGCCCCCCAGCCCCCCATGCCAGCTCCAGGCTGCTCCCAGAGCTGGGGCCATGAGCTCTGGCAGCCGGGAGCGAGCGCTGGCACAGGGAGCCGGGCCATCTCACCTCTGGTGATTAATTATCCCCTGAGCCTGCCGCCTCCTTCACCTCCAGCCATAATTCAAAGGTTCTTTAAAAAGCCGTGTTTTTCTTCTCCCTGTACCATTTAATTAGTTACACATGTCCCCGGGACAAGTTGGTGGGGTTTTTTCTGTTGGTTTTTTTTTTTTTGGTTTTTTTTTTTTTTTAATGGAGCACTTGGAAAATTAAAAAGAAAAGGTGATAAGGCTTCCTCATTCCCGGCTGCCCTCTGCTCCCAGCTCCCGGGGTGTTGGTCCCTTTATTCCCGGGGATGGACGGGGATCCCCAGGGAGCACAGGGAGGTTTTCCCAGGGGAGCAGCCCCCGATCTCTGCCCCGTGTCCTCCCCGAGGGGCTGCAGGAATGGTGGGTGTTCGCCAGCTGCCGCTCCTGGCAGGAAGAGCCCGGGAGGAGCTGCCCACACCCCCCTGCCCGCACCCCCCTCCACATTGCTGGGGCAACGCCAGGTAAAGCTGCCCAGGAGCATTCCCATAACCTGCTCCTTCCCACCTGCACCCACCTTTTCTGGGAAGAAAAGCAGGAGAAAATCCCAAACCCGCCTGGAAGGAGCAAATCCCGGAGCTGTCTGGCCCAGTCCTGCTCCTATGGACAGTGCCAGCCCTGTTCCCTGCTTTTTTACACTGCAGCAGGATCCAGCCCTGCTCCAGGTGAAAACGAGAGATCCTGTTTCCCATTTATATAAATAAATACCCGAATTCCTATAAATATCTCCATATATAGAGATATCTCCTCCTTTACAGGACTCCCCTAAGTCCTTATGGCTTCGGTGGATTTCTTGTTGAAGATCAACACAGAATTCCAGAATGGTTTGAGTTGGAAGGATCTTAAAGCCCATCTCAAGGAAGGCAGGACCTGCCAGCAGCCCTGCTGGTGTCCCTGGTGTCCTTGCTGGTGTCCCTTGAGCTCCAGGTTGGCATCCTTGGCATCCCCAGGAAAAGGGACCCTCTTGTGTGAGGGGCCGTGTCTGTTCCCCCACGTCCTGGCCGGAGAATTTGGACCCAGCCCAGGCTCTGCTTGTTCAGGATCTGGTGTTCCCTGTCAATGCTCCAACACTTTCGTTTCCATCCAAAAACACAAGACAAAACACAAGTGGGGAAAGCTCAGGCGGCCTCAGCCCAGCCCCGGAGCGGGTGCTGTGAATTCATCCGGAGTGAAATCTGTGTTTGGAGATAAGTGCAGGAATTCAGCCTGGGATGAGGGGTTTGCAAAGCCCCTGCCAGGAAATGTTTGCTTTAAAGGAGGAAAAGTTCCCAGCCCAGCTGTCTCCTCTCCATTGCCACCACGACCGGCCTGTGCCCAGTGTCCTGCACACTGCCACGTGGCACAGGGGACAGTGATCAGCTCATGCCATACCCCCCTGCTCCCTCTGCAATGTGGGGGTGCTTCCAGGTGTGCCAGGTCTCCCCCACACTGCATGACCTCAGTGTTGCATCACTGCGTCTCTCCTGGAATGGGACGTGGTGGGAGAGGTTTCAGCTCCTCATTGATTCCTTGAGGCAATCCCAAATCCGCCTGGGCCTCCTCCCTGGAAAACCACGTGGGGATGAGCCCTGAGCCCTGCCCCCTTCCCGGTGAGTCCTTGCTGGAACCCCCCGGTCCCGCTCCGTGCGCTGCCGAGCTCCGGCCACGCCACCCTCCACATCCCTCACCTGCCTGGGGTGGGAGAGAGGAAAGAAAAGGGGAGGGAGAGACAGGTCCCCAGGAAATGGGGATTTATGGACGCTTGTGACAAGTGTGAGGGACTCACAGAGACCTCCAGGTTTTATGAGCAACGTTTGAGGCTTGACTGGCTGCTTAAACACAGCTCAGCTAATCCCGGCACAGCGTATCCAGCACGAATTGGAAAAGGTTTAGTGGGAAGACAAGGGGAAAATGAGAGCATAAAACATATTTTACATCGTGTCAGAGGAATATGTAATTTACAATAAAAGGATGTTGAACAAACACCAGAGGCAGCCACGGGAGCGGAGACGGAGCAGAGGAGCTCTGGGGAGGTTCTCCAGAGCATGGAGAAAGGGAGTGGCATTTCTGCTCCTCTCAGAGACATCCTGGCAGTGGGACAACTGGGACAGTGGGTCCCTGGGCAGGGACAGAGGACACCTCCCCTGTGGTGAGGCAGCACAGGAGGAGAATTCCCAGGGCTCTTCACTTTTACCTGCACCCCTCCTCGCTGGGCTGTCTCTGTCTCACCCCTCCTGTGCTACCCCAGCTGGGGAATGGCTTCCCACTGCCAGAGGGCAGGGTTAGGTGGGATATCAGGAGGAAATATTCACCCCCCCTGCGAGGGTGGTGATGCTCTGTCACAGGCTGCCCCATCCCTGGAAGCATTCAGGCCAGGTTGGAGTAACCTGGGATAGTGGAAGGTGTCCCTGCCCATGGCAGGGGGTGGCACTGGATGGGCCTTAACCTTCCAACCCAAAGCATTCCATGGTTCTGTGGCACAGAGCCCCCAGCCCCCGGGCAGTCCAGGCAGGGGCAGGAGGTGGCTGTGCCAGGTACGTGCTTCCCTTGGGATCAGCCCGGAGCAGCAGCTCATCCAGCTGCTCCCTCTCACCTGCCCATGGGAGGAGACAGAAACCGGCCCAGGTGGGAGCAGCCTTTGCTGCAGGGGCTTGGGGAAGCTGCATTTCCTGGAGAAAGGAGCTTCCTTCTCTATCCTCCTCCATTAGCATTGCTGAAGAGAAGTGTCAGGTCCCGGCTGGAAGAAGAGCAGCTCCGGCAGGAAAATGAGCAGCCACAGGCCAGGCTGGGCTCCCAAGGGCTGTAGGAGCTTGGGGGTGATCCTGCTTCCCCTGCCTGGCTGCCCTGCCCTGTCCCTGCCACTGTTTCTGTGCTGGTGCCAACACCTCGTCACCTCCCTGCCACGACCCTTTCCAGCAGTGAGGCACAATTAGGAAGCTGCTTTTTCCCCCTGCTGTGTCCAGCAGCTGCTTCCCTCCACTCTGCTGGCTCTGACCTTCCTCTTCTCTGCCACGGAGCAGCCCAAGGCCACCGGGAATGGGCAGAGTGGGATGCTGGATTGTCACTCCTGAGGACACGGTGTCTCCAGCCAGGGGTGGCACTGGGGGGTCAGACAAGTCACCCCCCTGCCTGACAGAGCCGTATGGTGCCTCTGTGGCTTCCTGCCTGGAGAAATTCCGGCTTTCCTTCACCAAGGGCTCCGTCCTGGCTCTCCCCAGCAGCCGCAGGCTACCAGGAAATTTATTAGACTTGTAAAACTTCAGGGCTCAAATCTAATTGTCTCCTTCTCCCCCTGCTCCCTGGAGGGAAGCTCCTTGATTTAAGCCCCAATTCCAAGCCCAGCCAGCGTGTCAGCACTCAGAGTTCAAAGTCAAACGAGCCATTTGTGCCAGGGCCAAGGGATAATTACAGCTCCTGTGGACTGGGGACCTGGAGCAGCTCCTGTCCTGACACAGGGGTACCATCCCTTGTTTGGGGACACCAGTCCAGCTCACTGGAGCTGACTGGGACAGAGCTGAGACATCCCAGTTCACCACGGCAGCAGGAACGAGGTGTTTGTTCAACAGCACAAGCAACCCCTGCAGGCGAACACAATTCCTCTGCCATGGGCTCTGCTCAACCCTAGAATTTGTAGAGGGTCACAGAAAGATCTGTGAGGGGACTGGGGTTGGATTAGTGGCATGAGGGCTTCCAGCACAGCTGGGCTTGCTCAGCCACAAAAAGCAGCACGTGATGGGTGGGAAATGGAGCTGGGTGGGGGTAAAAGTGGCTCAGAAATGAAGGAGATGAAGGCTTGGCTTGGGATTTAACCCCAGTGAGGAGCTCAGCCCCACTCAGCCCATCACCCCCCAGAGATACAGCGCTGGCCCTTCCTCCAGGTCACTGGGGAACAAGGACACCCCTGTGCCTGGGATGGAGGCTGCCTGTGGAAGTGAGGGCTGGGAGTTCAGGGAAGAGGAGGGCTGGGATGGTGTGGGATGGCTCCTGCACTGGGGATGTTTTGAGCTGGACCAAAACTGGTGAAGCTGAGGAGGGAGGGATGTTCCACTGCAGGCTTCGGGATGCTCCAGGTGCTCTTGCCCCTGTAATTCCCTGCAGAACTCCAATCCAGTGTCCTTGCTGAGCCTGCTGTGCCTCACTGAGCAGTGATGGGACCCTGTTTCCAGCCCGTGTCCCCACAGACATGAGGCTTTTTGTGGGGCTGAATGCCTTCGTCTGATCCCTTGACTGGAAAACCACCCAGAACTCCCTAAATCCCTTCAGCCTTCCCCATGGCTTCACACAGGCTGTTTAGTCGGGCAATTCTGTGGTTATCTGGGGGTTACCCTGGCAGGGATGGGGCTCCATGGCTATCCCAGGCTCTGTGTCACTGGCTCCATCAGCCACAGCCACCGAGGGGTTGTTGCCTGAAGCAGCTTTATTCCAGCAAATTATAAACTCCAGGAGATTTTGCAGCTCTGCTCGGGGCCCACGTGTCAAGAGCAATCCCATTTCCCTCTTTGCTTCCCTGTTGAAGATAAACTTTATTTTTCCATTCCTCAACTTTCCCTGAGCCATGCTGGCCGTGGCAGAGCCGCTGGGCTGAGCACATTCCTTCCCTGCACATCCCATCCGCATTCCAGCCTGGAGAGGGTGGGGATGATGCCATGGGGATGCTGCAGGGCAAGAGCAGCATCCCTGGAAGTGTCCAAGGCCAGGTTGGATGGGGCTTGGAGCAACCTGGGATAGTGGAAGTTGTCCCTGCCTGTGGCAATTTCATTCAAATGAAATGAAATGGGCTCTAAGGTCTCTTCCAACCCAAACAATTCCATGGTTCCCAAAAGCTGATGTTGAGCCCAGGGAATGTGGCTGCTGTTCCTGAGGGCTCAGACCTCGCCCCACTGAAGGATCCCATGTGGTGTGTGAACTTGCAGCCTTCCCTGACTCCTGGTTTCCTGGGCCTTGCAAGCTGCTCCCCAGCAATTTGCAAATCAAGAAAGGAAGTTAAAATTCCATCTCCAGAAATAGCTGANTGGTTATCTGGGGGTTACCCTGGCAGGGATGGGGCTCCATGGCTATCCCAGGCTCTGTGTCACTGGCTCCATCAGCCACAGCCACCGAGGGGTTGTTGCCTGAAGCAGCTTTATTCCAGCAAATTATAAACTCCAGGAGATTTTGCAGCTCTGCTCGGGGCCCACGTGTCAAGAGCAATCCCATTTCCCTCTTTGCTTCCCTGTTGAAGATAAACTTTATTTTTCCATTCCTCAACTTTCCCTGAGCCATGCTGGCCGTGGCAGAGCCGCTGGGCTGAGCACATTCCTTCCCTGCACATCCCATCCGCATTCCAGCCTGGAGAGGGTGGGGATGATGCCATGGGGATGCTGCAGGGCAAGAGCAGCATCCCTGGAAGTGTCCAAGGCCAGGTTGGATGGGGCTTGGAGCAACCTGGGATAGTGGAAGTTGTCCCTGCCTGTGGCAATTTCATTCAAATGAAATTAAATGGGCTCTAAGGTCTCTTCCAACCCAAACAATTCCATGGTTCCCAAAAGCTGATGTTGAGCCCAGGGAATGTGGCTGCTGTTCCTGAGGGCTCAGACCTCGCCCCACTGAAGGATCCCATGTGGTGTGTGAACTTGCAGCCTTCCCTGACTCCTGGTTTCCTGGGCCTTGCAAGCTGCTCCCCAGCAATTTGCAAATCAAGAAAGGAAGTTAAAATTCCATCTCCAGAAATAGCTGATTCCTGGGTTTGCAGCTTGTCTGGGAGCTGCTGGCAATTTTGTCATTTGTAGTTGGGAGAAGGGAGGAGGGGAAAAAAAGGGAGAAATAAGAAGATGCAAAATCCAATGAGGGCAGAATGCTGAAGTCTGGATGGAGCCAGGAATTACAGGAGGAGCCCAGGAGATGGTTGGAGGTGTCCAACACACTCTGAGCCATGGTCCCCAGGCACTATGCCATGGAGGGAGGTGACAACTGGCCCTTCCTGGACAGCTCTGCAGTGCCAATCCATCACAGTGCCTCTCATCCAGAGAAATGAATGGATACAGCACCGGGAGTGGATCAGGGGAGATTTATGGGGAGGGATTAAAAGAACTAAATACCCAGAGCTGGGTGGGGAGATGTTTAAAGGAAAGGGCGCGTGTGTGCAGGCAGGGAGTGAAAAGTGTAATAACACTCTATAAATATTTGAAGGTGGAGGCACCAGCAACAGATTGATTTATTTGTGGCTGTGGAAATGAGATGAGGCTACGGAAGAGGGCTGGGAGAAGCCAGAGCGGTTTCCCCGAAGAAGGAGCACGGATCCCATCACCTGGAGGCAGGTGGGGGTGCTGAGAGGACACAGGGAATGTGGGATGCCTGATTTGAGCTGAGTGGCCCCTGGTGCTCCAGTTCAGAGCACGATGCTGGTGGAGATGGTCTGGAATCTGTCAACTCCATCAAACTCAGCTCCGTGAGCTTTTCCATTCATCTCTTCCCGAACGGCACCCAACAATGCCTGAACCGTTCCTCCTCCTCCTCCTCCTCCTCCTCCTCCTTCTCCTCCTCCTTCTCCTCCTCCTCCTTCTCCTCCTCTTCCCCCCCTCCCAGCCCCTCGTGCTGCCAAGCTGTTCATGTGTAAGAAGAACATCTTGGGCAGGACGCGCGCTCCGAGTCCTTCCCGCTTTCTTGGCGGCCCCCCGGCCCCCTCCCAGCTCGGTGTCACGTTGTCCCTGCCGAGTGTGCCACGCTGGGTGGCAGAGCCTGGCTGGCATCGGCGGCACCGCGAAGGCGACAGATGGGAGCGAGGAAGGCTCGCTCTGCCAGGGTGAAAATGGCTCAGCTGCAAATGAATATTTCCAGAAACCTCTCCTTCCCTGCTTTATAATTATGAGCAGATTTTCTTGGGGATAAAAGGGAGGCTGGTTTCAAAAAAGAACTGACCCTGTGTGGGAAGAACGGTTTTCTTCTTGGAAAAATTATGGTGCCTTGAATGAGTTTAACTCTTCTGCTTCCTCCAGGCAGGAGAGGATTCTCTGCATCCAAATTCCCGTCAGTCAGCTCCAAGCCTGGCTCCGGCGACCTCCCAGCACAGGAACAGGAGGCTGTTTTAAATCAGCCAGTTCCTCTTTCAGGCTCTGTGTGGAGGGCTGTGACCCCATGGGAAGCCCCTCCTTGGAAGCTCCGGGAGCATCCATGGCAGGCAGGAGTCCACACATGAAGGTCTCTGTCATCGTGACTGGGAGGCTCTGGTGGGAAGTGGGACAGGGTGGTGTTGCCTGGTGATGGCTGTGGGGGTCTCTGCTCTGCTCTGTGGTGCCCACCTGGGCTGTTCCATGAGGAATTCCAGCTGGGGAGACCACTCTGGATTGGATTTGTGCATTGAAACCCAACCCGGAATTCTCTGGAAAGCATCTGGTGCTGCCCAGTGGGGGCTGGGCTGAGCACTGGGCTCCATCCCACGTGTGGGAGCTTCTGCCAACGCTCATTCCACAGGGATGGAGGCAGGGGAAGCAGTTGGGAATGAGCTGAGAGCTGTCCATGGTGACATCACAGAATTCCATGGTGACATCACACACATCCATGGCGACATCATACATGTCCATGGCCACATCACAGATGTACACAGTCAGGTCAAACATGTCCATGTCACATCAAACATGCCCATGGTGACATCACAGAATTCCATGGTGACATCACACACATCCCTGGTGACATCCCACAATTCTGTACTGCAAAATTCCATGGTGACATCCCGCACATCCATGATCACATCATAGATGTACACAGTCAGGTCAAACATGTCCATGTCACAGCACACAATTCCATATCACACAAATCCATGGTCACATCACACAATTCCATGATCACATCACACGTGTCCATGGTCGCATTGTGGGTGGCCATCCCATCCGTGTGCTCACCAGAGCATCGTGGCCATGCGTGACCAGCGTCCCACAGGCTGGGAGCTCTGGGACACAGGATCCCCTTCCCTGTATCCAAACCGCGTCCACCGTGTCAGAAACGCCTTGGAAAATCCGTGTGACAGACGCGAGAGGCAAAGGGGTCCTTGGAAGTTTTCCCCAGCATGAGGGAAGCTCTTGAAGTCGATTCCTAGAACAGGCACCTTATTAGGGAGCGCCGGGGCGAACTTTGAACAGCTCTTACACGGAAACAGATCTGCCTCTCGAGCAGCAGTTTGCTGTGTTCCTTTTGATAACGATAATGATCTTACATTGCGGCGCTGCCTTTCATCTCGCCCGATCTTAATGAGCTTTACAGACAAATGTGCAAGCGATACGGGCAGATCCATTCTCCCGACAATGCCAGCACTGGATGTGGCAGGTGTCTGGGAATCAGCCCGCGCCGGAGCGGGAGGGACGGGGGTTTGTTTTGATTTCTCCTTATTTATTGAAAATGCAGGCAGCATTTTAGAGAAGTGGGATTTGGCAAGCTCGGATTTGGCCAGGACAACAAAGTTGTCTCTCTGTCTTTCCTTTTGGAGCTGTTCCTCTCCTCGATCCATATTTCAGCTGCGGCGGTGCCAGGGAAGGGATCGCTTCCTAGCGGCTGGAGCGGCTGCCTGGCATGGAGGCTCACGGCTCCGGGGCTCTGCCGAGTGTTTCGTGTGTTTCAGAGGTGCCAAGAGGAGGGACATGTGCCAGAATAGCCCATGGCCCGTGCCCACAGAGCTCAGCTGGGCTTGGACTGAGGTGCTGCATCCATCACAGCCTCTCCCTGCTTTTCTGCTCCCAGTTTTTTCTCCCTGTTTCTCACCCATGCCCCAGACGATGGGGTGGGATCTGCTCCCTCATCCAGCAGGATATTTCCAGCCACTGTTGTGTTCAAGGGTAGAGGCATCACCTTGAACGCCGGGCTCTGTGTCCCCGGAGCCTCATCTGTTCCCAATCCATCAGGCCGAATTTAGCATTGTCATGAGGAGCAGTCCCCCAGCACAGCACATCTCCTTCATGTCCTCCATCTCCTCCATGTCCTCCATCTCCCCATCCATGAGGGCACTGCTCTGTTCCTGCCCATAGCAACCAGCTCAGGAGCCAGCCTTCAGCAGAGAGGGAAAGGCGGGAGCTGGGAGCATCCCAATGCCCCCATGCTCCTTTTTGGGCCGATATTCTGCCTAATGATCCCAACCCAAAGGGAAAACTGCTGCTGCTGCTGCTGCTGCTGCTGCTGCTGCTGCTGCTGAGGTGTTGCTGGAGCCTCCTGCCTTCCCCATCCATACGGCTGGAATCCTCCTGCTTATTTAGGATTTTTCCCCAGGAAATAGCCGTCCCCCCATCCCAGCACCCAGCCAGGGCTGTGTGTGGGTGGTGCTGTCCCTCCCCTCCTGGGCACATCCCAGCTCATTCAGGATGTGCCCCACTCCTTTTGGCCCTTTGGTTCACAAACACTTTCAACCCTTTGGGGTGTGTGTGGAAGCAAATTCCTTTTCTCTCCTCTGTTTCTCTTCCTCTCAAGCTGACCCCTCCTGAGAGCCCTTTTATCCTCCTGTATCTCCATTTCCACCCCTTTTTTTGGGACTGTGGTGGGGTTAACCTTTCCTTTGCTGTCTGAGGTTTGAAAAATGCTGCTGCTGCTGAGGATATTTGAGGTTAAAAGCAAATCCTTGTGCCCTCAGTGCCATGTCCCTACCAGGGGACCCACAGGAGGCCGGTGTGGGACATCCCAGCCCAGAGTTTTTGGTCTCTTGTTCACTCCCAAGGCTTTAATTCTCTGGGGACCAGGGAATTCAGAAATGGGTTTGTGGAAGATGTTTTGTTGCCAATGAGAGGAGCCCTGTGGGGGATGAGATAAATGCTTGTTTGCTCTAATAAAAATTCATTAGTAAAGCTGATCGACAGCAAAGGACACAAACACTGACTCTCTTGAGTGCTGATGTGTGATGGGAATGCTGGAGTGGTTATCAGGACAGTGCCTGTGGGTTTGGGAATTGTCCAGTCCAGGACTGTCAGGCTGACGTGACTGTTCACAAGGCATTTTGTGTGGCTTCCCCATCCCTGGAAGTGTCCAAAGCCAGGCTGGACAAGGTTTGGACAAACCTGGGATAGTGGAAGGTGTCCCTGCCCATGGCAGGAATGGGATGAGCTGAGCTTTAAGGTTGTTTCCCACCCAAACAATTCTGGAATTCTGCTCTTGGAAGAGCTGCTGTGGCTCTACAGCTTCCATGGATTTCCCAGCAGCCATTGCCTCACCCTGACTAATGGGCAGTGGCACAAAAGAAAGCAGTTTGCAGGGAATTTTGGGTTGTCCAAGTCCAATCTGGTGGCCCTGGGATGTCTGCTTGTTTACATGGAGACAATCAATGCTGCCACATTTGTGTTTGGAGCACTGTGAGAAAGGCTGAAATCCCTCCAAACCTGTTTTTCTCTGAGAATTAGAAAACCACAAAAAACCAAGAAGAAAAGCTCACAAAAACAAGACAAACACAACCAGATTGGGGAGTGTTTTGTGTTTTTATCCATGTTTACTTCCATGAAGCTCCTCTCTCCTCTATTCCCCCAATAGGAGCATCCCTTGGGGATGAATCGGCTGTTGAAGCTGGGATGCAGCCAGGGGTTATCTGGATACACCCCAGGGCTCAGGAGAGGGTTCTGCAGCTCCAGAGAGGATCTTTCCTCCCTCTCTCCAGCTCCAGCACAAGGCCTGTGCTGCCAGCATTGAGTTAAATGCCCAATTAGTCCTTCCCACGTCCCAGTTAATCGCTGTGGTTGTTGCTGAGTGGGAGCCTTTGGGATCCATCCTCGTCCTCCTCCTCTGCCCAGCTGGCCTGGGCCAGCTCCAGGACCACTTTTGGAGTCTGGCACTGCTGAAAAATCTGCCCTGAGATCCCTTGAGGGTGGGGGTGCTGCGTTTGCTGCCTCCAGGTGATCCATCTCCCAGGTTTTGGCTGGAGGAGGAGGGACAAAGGGAATAATCAGGACAGAACGGCCAAAGCCTAACAGCCACAGGCAGGGATGTAAGGATTTCTATGGAAAGATGATTAATAATCGAGGAAAAAGCTGCCTCCTGGCAGATGCCAAACAAAGCTCCAGGGGTGAGAGGTTTTCCACGTGTTGAGTGTGAGCTCGTGGCTTGTCCCACGTGTGGGAGAGCTCACAACTGGTGGGTGCATCCATCCCTCCTGCTCCAGCCCCAGCATTCCCTCAGCTCCCTGGGATGTGGGAAGATGTTGAGCCCATCTTTCCTCACCTCTTGAGCATGGAAAAGCAGCATCCAGCACCTCTTGCAACTCTGTTGGCAGGGAAAAGAACAAGTGCCAGGGAATTTTGTTGGCTCCTCATCCTGTCTGGCATGGGAGTAGTGCTGGGACTCAGGCTGAGCTTGGGCTGAATTCAGCCAAATTCCTTAATCCCTGGAAGTGGGGAAGGCTCCTCTCTGCCTTGGGCTGTGTGGTTGGTGTCTGAATCATGGGCTAGAGGTGGCCCAGAGGCACATGAGCATTGTGACCCCAAATGTGCTCATGACATGAGCAGTATGAACTCATAACACGCTGCTGCTGCTGCTGCTGCTGCTGCTGCTGCTGCTGCTGCTGCTGCTGCTGCTGGTTTGGTGATTGGAATTGGTGACCTTAAAGGTCTTTTCCAACCTTAACAATTCCATTATTTATAATTCCCCTCTCCCTGCACTTTTAAAGTTTAAAAACCTGATTTTATCTGAGATGGTTAATGCCCCCTCCCGGCTCCTCCAGCAGCAGATAAATGTCACCAGCCCTGTTTTAGAGGTAGAGGGGACACTTGGGCTGTGAAGAGTCAATGTCAGAAGCAGGGTCACACCCCGAGAGCCAGCCCGTCCTCTGCTCCCTGCAGCAAGGATTTTTCTTGGAGCAACATCCCCCCTGTGTGAGCCGGGGCTATAAAGAACAAATAAAGTGCTGCGCAAGCCAAAGGAAACGGCATCGTTTGAAACCTGCACAAGGTTAAAAGGCACGGGGAGGACACGGAATGTGCGGATGGATGGCAGGAGAGCTGGCAGATCACACGCAGGGGCTGCAGAGCGCCAGCCGAGCCAGCCAAGTGCAGAAAGAACAGGGAAATCGGGCTCCTCACCTGCTCCGGGACTGTCCCGGGGGATGCAGATCAGCTCCCGAGGGAAGGAAGGGCTGACGGATCGGTTTTCCCAGCGCCAGCCGCGGCCCTGCAGAGTCATCCCGAGCAATTAGCCGGGAGTGATGCCCTGCTGGCAGTGACAGCTCCCAGCCGCGCTCCCGCCGTCCGGCGCATCCCAGCTGGAGCGCTCCGCAGCCGCTCCCGGGGCTGAGTCTCCAGGGGCTCTGGCGCAGGCTGGAGGGGTTTGGGGAGCGTTTAGAGCCGTTTGCTCTCGCAGCCCCGCAGGCAGGGCCTGGGGCGAGTTGCCTTTCCAAATTAGGCCACTGTCAGGTTTGGCGGCTGAGGTTTCAGTTCATTTTCTTCCTGGCTCGCTGCGAGCAGCCCCATGTGGATTCCCGGGCCAGGATGCAAAGTGTCTGGGCAGCTCGGTCGTGCTCCCTGCTGAGCTGTTAACACTGATTTTCCATGAATATTCAGGACTGTGGGAGGCATCCAGGACGCTCCTGCAGTCCAGGCGCGCTGGATCTTCACTGCGTTGCTGCCATTGGCTTCCCGTGGCTTCTTGGGCAAAGCAGCCTTTGGCTCCCTTGGAGAGCTTTTTATTTCCCTACAGCCGAGTCTCCTGGTGAGTAATGGGAGAAGGCTCATCCAGAAAGGGAAAAAACATGAAGTAATGGAACGGGCTTGGTTGGGTTGGAAGTGACCTTAAGGTTCATCCAATGTCACCCCTGCCATGGGCAGGGACACCTTCCACTATCCCAGGTTGCTCCAGGTTGTCCCACCTGGCCATGAACACTTCCAGGGATGGGGCAGCCACAGCTTCTCTGGACAATTCTTCCCAATAGTCCATATTTCCCTGCTCTCTGGCAGTGGGAAGCCTTTCCCTGTGTCCAGTCACTCCATGGCCTTGCCCAAAGTCCCTCTCCAGGGCAGGTGGCAGGAATGAGCTCAGGCAAGGCTCCATCACCAGCAGGATTTGTTTCCCAGTGAGATTGGGAAGGGCAGCGTCTCCCCCAGTCACTGAGCACTAATCCTGGAGCTTGGCTGGAGTGGGGTGTCCATAATGAGCCCCCCAAGAGCTTTCCCCCAGGAATGTCAGCCTGCACCCCTCTGCCCATGTAGGGCCATGGGGGGCTCCTGCCTGCTGTGACTCTGCTCCCAGAGTCTTCAGTTTGTGCCCAGAGGGGGATCTGGGAGCAGGGAAGGTGCTGAGCAGTGCCTGGGGAGTTTTGCTCCCCAGCCTGTCATTCCCTGGCTCTCTGCTCCCAGGCAGCCCTGCATTCCCACCTCAGCCCCGCTCCCATTACATGGGAACAGCTGGATGGAACCAAATTTTCACTTGCTTTTGAAGAGCCAGAAGGCCCCGTTGCCAGGAAAAACATTTACTGACAAAATAGTCGTGGATCTATTTCCCTTTCATCAGGGCGAGGGCGGCAGCGCCAATGGGGATGTTTTTTACCCGAAATTCAGGAATCACTGTCACTAAAATGGGAACCCAGTGTGTTTCAGACTGGTCAGGCAGCTGACACCCATCAGCCCGCTGGAAAAAGCCCAGGGCTTGTGTGGACAGCCTTTGGCTTCCCTGGCTCATGTGGGCTTGGAATGGTTGTTCCTCGGAAAGCAGGGCTTCTGTTCAGTGGTTTGCCCTTAATAAAAGATTTTCCTGTCATTGCAGAGGAATTGCTGCTGGGCCTGGACTCAGAATCGTTCAGAACTTGGTGCCATGAGCTCCTGAGATCAGCCTCTCCAGGGTCCTGCCCCAGCCTGGGATTCACCTCAGGAATTCATTGAGCTCTCCCCTCACCAGAGCCGTCTCTTGGCTGGAGATTGACCTCCACCAAGGCCTGCTCCTGGTTCCTGCTTGTCCTTCCAAAGGCACTGCTCCTCCTGCAGAGGCTGGAGCAGGATCTGGGCAGTGATGGGGGGAGCTGCTGCTTTGGGGTAAAACAGGAATATTCATCCCATCAGTGCTCCCTTTCCACTGGGACACCCCAGGCTCCACCCCCAGCCTCACAAAAAAA
>VWZP01000143.1:194077-250424 GCA_013396995.1 Dicaeum eximium | reverse complement strand
AAAAAAAAAAAAGGGAAAGAAGGGAAAAGCTCTCCAAGGTTATCGACTCCAACCTCGGCCTGATGCCCACCTTGTCACCAGCCCAGAGCACTGAGTGCCACATCCAGTCATTCCTTGGACACCTCCAGGGGTGGGGACTCCACCACTGCCCCAGACAGTCCAGAACTCCCTACATTCCCCCTTGACCCCTCTCTTCCCTTTCCCTGTCCTCACACGGATGCACCCCCACACTGACCTTCTTTTGGGTGAAGTTCTGTGTTATTCCCATGGCTATTCCAGGTGAGCAGGACTCTTGGCTCAGCTCCTGCCAGCCTTAAAGACTCCCACTCCCCTTCCCTCTGGTTTTAGGGTCAGCTGAGCCCTGGGACAGGAGAGCTGCTGGTTCCCAGCTGCTGGGAGCATCCCGTGGCTTGGATGAGGTCTGGGCGTCTGCCTGCCTTGCTCCATGGCCTGGCTGAGGAGCTGCACTGACTCAGGCAGGGCTGGCATCTCCTCAACCACCGGGCACTGGCATGGGAAGTGGATTTCAGCTCATTAATCCCTGGCCACATTCACCTCCCTCCCTCAGCTGGTTTTTCCAGCAGCCTCATCCAAGTGTGATCCTGTGGCTGTGTGTGCAGGGGTTTGGCAAGGACTCCTTCCCTGGGCTCCCTCCCCTTGCCCACTCCTTGCCCTTTCATTTGTTGGATTTTCCCGATGTTCTCTATTTTTCTCCTCTGTTTTTCCTTAGTTTCCATGTGCCCAGACACACTGGAAGGGAAATTGGCTCCTGTCCCACTCCTGACCCTGCTGTGCAGACGTAGGGGATGAGCACGTTGCTCATCCCTGTCGCAGCTCAGAGGAGGAGGAGGAGATCCAAAATGCATCCCAGAAACCTCCATGTGCATCTCCTGGGGGTACAGCCCCTCTGGATCAGTCCCCCATGGAATGCAGCCCTCCCTCTGTTCCCTGTGGTGCTCCGGTGGTATTTGCCCTGCCTGGGGAAACCCTGCCCTGCAAAGCCACGGCTAGGCTCCTGAGGTGCAGGAAAAACCCTTCTACCCCCTAAAATCAGGGAGTATTTTGGCTAGATCTTAATCTGGATTAAACCATGCTCTGAAAGAGAAGGCAAATCAAGGATGACTCTGGGCAGTGTCTTGATTTCCATGGCAGAAATTCCAGAGGGGATTCTCCCCTCTCTGGCACTGCTGCATTTGTTGACCAGACAAGGAAGAGAATTGGAAAATGGGGGGTTGGAATGCAGAGTGCAGCAGGAATGATGAGTTGGCACCCCAGCTGGGGAGACAGGAGAGCGAGGAGAGTAATTCCAGTGAGTCAAATGCCCTTCCCTGGCCCCAGGCTAAAACCCAGGGAGATTGGGAAATATAAAAGGAAAGGGGAGGGAGGGAGCATGCTCAAACCCAAACAGAATATTCAGTGTTTGCTTTAGGTGGTGGCAATTTTCCTTGTCCTTCTTCCTCTCCAGAGAAGAATGAACCTCAGGATGAGAAGTCCAAGCACTTTGTGCTAAAAATGCCTGTCCCAGTTAAGTCTGGTCTTAGTCCAAAATTGCAAATAGTTTCCATCTCCCTGGAACTGCTATTTCCAGTCAATGAGGCTTCACTCCACTTACACACAGCCCTCAAACTGGTTAAAGGAAGAAATTCCCCTCCTGCTCTTTCTTCCCTGTGCATCCCAATGCAGCCACCCTCCCTGGAAAAGCTGAAGAGGGAAGATTTTTTTTGTCAAGTTTAAACAATGACTTCTGGGAAGAGCCATGGCATGTGTTCTGCAGCAGATCCAAGGGGATGACCACAAGATTCCCTCTGGCTCCGTGCTCTGGGAAGCCATTGTTTGGGATGTGTTGCAGGGCTGTTTGCCTTGGCCCAGCGTGTCACCCTCTCTCCAAGCTTTGAATAGGCCCTACTGGAGAAAAGCGCTGGAAAAGTCTGTTCTCCATTTGCTCTTGGCATTCGTTTGGTTGTTTGTTTGTTTATTTCTTTGAGATTATTTTAAGGACCTTGAGGTCCCCACAGCTCCAGAGGCAGGAGCTCCATGTGCTGCACGGACGTTCCCTCTCTGGCAGCTCCCATGGCAGAGCATGGGGAAGGTCACGTCCCCTTTGTCCTGGTGCCTCACCTGGATGTGCTGCTCCTGCTCCTCGGTGTCCTGAGGGACCAAGGGCTCTCTGCATCCCTGCAGGAACGATGCTTGCTGCCACCCTGGCTGCTCCAGGCTGTGTCCCAGGATTCCCACGGCCAGAGGTCAGGGTTAGATGGGATAGTGGGAGGGAATTCTTCTCTGTGAGGGTGCCCAGAGCAGCTGTGGCTGCCCCTGGATCCCTGGAAATGTCCAAGGCCAGCTGGGACGGGGCTTGGAGCACCCTGGGCTAGTGGGAGGTGTCTCTGCCCATGGCAGGGGTGGGCCTGGATGGGCTTTAAGGGCCCTTCCAACCCAGACCATTTTGTCATTCTGATTATGGAGCCTCAGCCTCCATCTCTCCAGCCTTTCCCAGAGGGACAGACTCCAAGCTGTGTCCTGGGGTTTGCAGGATTCCCCCATCCTGTCCCACCTCCCTCTCCCAGGCAGGGCCAGCTCCTCCCAGCTGATCCCCAGCTATTTGTCTGATCTCCCACAAGATCCAAGCCCTGGGGAGCCTGGCCCAGCCTCAGGCAATCTGCTCCAGTGCCTTGCTATCCTTAGAAAGGATTTGTAAACACAAATCTGGATCTTTTCTGTTGCAATTTCAGACCATTGTCGGGTCCCAGCCAGGCAGCCCCAGCTGCTTTGCTCTGATGGATGAAAAGCTGGGAAAACCTGAGGCTGGAACAGGGCCTGACTCTCACAGACATCTGGGGAGGTCACCCCCATCCTGCTGACATCCCAAAGAATCACAGAATCATGGAATCGTTTGGGTTGGAAGGGACATTTCAAGGTCATTGTCTTCCACCCTCTGCCATGTCAGGGACACCTTCCACTATCCCAGGCTGCTCCAAGCCCTGTCCAACCTGGCCTTGGACACTTCCAGGGATCCAGGGCCAGCCACAGCTTCTCTGGGCAGCCTGTGTTCCTCACAGGGAGCAATTCCTTCCCAATCTAAATCAGGGGGATTCCTCAGCTCTGCCTTGAGGAAGAGGAGAGGAAGGTAAAAAACAGGCAAAGGTTTGGGTGTCAGGGTGTCTGTGCCCCACAAAGGGACTCGGGAGGGTCCCAGGGTGGGAGGCAATCCCCACATCCTGCCTGGTGTTATCCAGGCTGCAGCTGAGGGCAGGAGCAGCGGCTGTGCTGACCACGAGTCCCTCTGGAAATAGCAAAGGGAAGGAAGCAGCAGATGGAGAAAAGGAGGAGCGAGACAGCGCGAGGGAGAATAAGTGGCTGTGCATGAGGAGCTGGGAGGAGCGGAAAGCAGAGGGAGCTGTAATTAGGGCAGGTTTGGTTCTGTGAATTTTGCTGGGTCTGCAGCAGGAGGTTGCCCAGCAGCTGCACAAATGATTTATTACACGCTCACTACATCTGCCCTGTAGGAAGGTAAATAAAATGTACACAGTGTCCCATTTACTCAGACAATCAAGGGGATATGACCCAATTTCTCATTGACTCCGGTGTTTTCCTCCTCGGGATGAGCCCCCCGGGAGGTGGGAGCGCCCCAGGCCCCCCCAGAGTCACATTTGTCTCCCTGTCCTTGCTGTCAGAGGGATTCTGGGAGGCACAGCTGGGAGTAACCCCCCCCCCCACCATCCCGCACCTCCAGCCACCGGCGACCTGCGACACGGAGGGACACCCCGGGAGGTGCCAGCCCCACTCCAGGAATCCGCCGGCACCATCTGTGTGTGGGATTAGGGCTGCTCTTCCTCTGACAGGGACAGAGAGGGCGACAGGAGCCGGGAGCATCATCTGGCTCCCACATCTGCCGGAGCCGCCGGGGCTCGGCACAGGCGGCTGCAGCGCGGGGAGGGGACTCGGACCCCCCTCCGGAGGAGAAAGTGCTGTGTGAGCAGCGGGAACTGGATTTTCCATGGGTTTGCTCCGTCACTCAGCAGGTCTGGGGGAGATAAGGGCCCCTGCACCCTGGGATCCGCTTGCTGATATCCCAGATCCAGCCTTTGCTGAATGTGCAGGTTTTGGCCGCGCTGCTCCTGACTGTTGAAGGGATTTTTTTTAATTTTTTTTTTTTTTAGCTCTCCTTGTTCAGGCTCCTCCGGCCTCCCCAGCAGGCAGCCCCGGGCAGGCAGGAGCCGGCTCCAGCCCTGCAGCCGCCGGGATTTGTTGCAGATGTCGGGCAGGGAGAGGCCGGGGAGGTGGCACGTGGCCAGCGGGGCCATGGGCAACTCAACGGGCATAAAGTGGCCATTGAGCTAAAACCCCTCTTTGAGGGATTCGAGTTCAAGGATTTGTCTGTGCAAAGAAAGAGCCCGTGGGCCGCGAGCTTTTTCTGAATCCCATTTCCACAGGACTTTAAGCAAACATTGCCTGGAAGCGTGTTGTGCTCCGTGTTTGGTTTATCTGCTGGGCTTATCCTGCTGCATGCAGGAAAACACAGCTGGAAAACCTTTCTGGAGGGCTGAGAAGCAGCACTCAGGGGCTGGTGACAGCCTTCCCCGGCAGCCCCAGCGCTCCGGGGTGGGCACTCGCATCAGTCCCTTCCCCAGAGGGTCCCTCTCGTCCCCTCCTGCACCCAGATGTTCCCCCAGCTGTGCAGGGCGGAGCGGGGACATCGAGGGCAGGACACAGTTCCTTAGCAACAGCTGGAGGATGCGCTTTAACTCTGTCCCCAGCACCGCCCTCCTGGCGGGTCCTGCGGGGGAATGGGCACCGCTCCTGTCACAGCGAGGCTCCATGCGGGATTTTTTTCCATTTTATCCTTCTTCTGCTCCATAATTTTGCGCTGCTTCAGACCCAGGGAGCTGCTCAGTGCTGGGTTGGGATGAATCCCGGCTCTCTGGGATGAGCGGGGCACATCCCGGAGCCGCTGTCTCTTCTCCCTCTGCTCACTCCAGGCTCCGTCCCCTGCTCCCCGCTCCTCCCACAGCCCGAGGACAAAAACCTAATTGCGGGACATAAATTATAGCAACTCTCCAAATAAAAGCCCAGGCAGAAAAGGCTGCGGCTGGATGGACACTTGAGGGCTATTAGAAGATGCATAAATTCCTTTCCTCGGGTTTTTCATTTTTACATGTCTAATTACAGTGAAAGGAGCCTTTCAAGGGCTGCTCAACTGCCAGGGCTCTCCGCAGCCCCTGGCAACTGGAGCGGGAAGAGGTGGCAGGGTCGGACACCCCCGTTTACCTTGGAGAGAGCCCGGGCTAAACAAATGCCAAGGGCTTGGGAAGGAACCGCTGCATTCCCTTGATCTCCCCCGGGAACCTGCAGCGGTTCCCTGGGCACCCATCACTCCCAGGGAGATGTCTGGGCCATTGTGGTCCCTCTTTATTTATCTGACGCTCCTCAAACTTTAATTAAAGATGTCTCCTCGGGGTGTGCTTTAGCTCCATATTGAAGATGGACTGGCTGGAGAAAATGAAAATGAGCAGCGTTCCTGAGCAGTGGGAATAAAAATCAGGAGGGGGATGATGGAATTTAATGGTCTGGCTCCCCCCCTCCCCGTGCTCTGGCCATGGAGACCCCAGATGTGCCAGAGTGGCTTGGAGGGAACAGGAAGGAGCCGGGATCCACCAGGCAGGGGACATTCAGGCTGGGACGGGGAAAAAAGCCCTTAAAGCAAGAGAAATGCAGCGGGGTCAGAGGGCAGAGCTGCTCCTCGCTCGGAGCACCCAGCGCCTGACGAGCTGCTGGGATAATTAGGGGCAATTTATACCTCCGGGTCAGGGGTTCACTCTGCCTTGTCATCGATTTTGAGGTGGGTGATAAACTGCCAGGAAAACAGAGCTGTCGGGATAGCACGGGAAATGTCCCATTAGAGGGGGAGCTTCTGGAGCAAGCGCTGGCACCAGAGCCCCTCAGAGCCCCCCGTGGCCTTGGCCTGGGCAGGACCCCCGTGGTTTTATTGTCACTGTCCCCCCCCTCGGTGGGGCTGGCAATTGTCCCCTCTGATGCTGTGCTGCTCTCCTTCCCACGGGGAAAGGTGTTGGGATGCTGGACATCAGTGTCTCCCCAGTCCAGGAATGACTCCATCATTTTTGGGAAGCAGATTTCCGAAGGCAGCCCAGGGTTATGCTCACACAACCTTCAGGGACACTGATTTTTCTGCTTGGCGACCTGAAAACAAATCCAGGGAAGTTTTGTGCCTGCATTTGTCACTGCTGGGGAACAGGCTTTGGCTTCTGGCCTGGATCCATGGACAGGATGAATCCCAGGGCTGTCCCTGTTGCAGGTGGAGGTGCTAAAGGCAGTAGAGGTGCTGGGGTGTGCAGGACATGGATTCCTCCTCAGTCCATCCTGTTCCCGTGTTTGCCCTGCTCCAGAAGCTTTGGGAAAGGGAAGCCAGGGCGAGGGGAGTGCTGGGAGCTCTCCTGCAGGGAAGGGGCTGTCCCTTGGCTCACAGCTCCGGTCACAGACGCAGATCCTGCTGCTCCTGGTGAGCGCAGCAAGAGCTTAAATGTGTTTGTTCCATGCCTTTCTTTGCAAACTGCTCGAGCAGGTAGAACACTTCCCAGATTTATTCCTGCAGCCAAAGAAAGGCAGCTGCAGCAGGGAGCTGGATGTGTGAGGCAGCTCAAGCCCTGGTCCTGCTGCAGGGCACCACGAGCTCTGCCCTCATCCCGGGATGCTGCCCCGGATTTGGTTGCACCGATGTGATCCCACTCTGGATAGGCTCCCTGAGCCGGAGCCTGGCTGTGCTTCCTCTAATTAAAGGTGTCAAATTATGCCCCAGACTGAATCCAGCAGCAGCAGCAAAGTCCTTCCCGAGTCCATGAAATCATCCAGACCTTGTGCCATGAAATTCTGGGAGAGGTGATGTGCTCTGAACTTCCCGGGCTGAGAAGTGCCCTTTTCACCCAAAGAGGTCCCAGACAATTAAATGTGACCTGGCTCATTGTGATCAGAGTTAAAATTGCTCCGTCTGTGGCTCAGGGCTCATCCACAACCCCTCAAAAATCAGGTGCTGATGCACAAGCCTTGGAATCCACAAGGATGGGGATGGATCCCAGGGTTGGGAACACGGCTGGATACCGCCACAGCCTTCCTGGAACCCCTCTATGTCCCTTGGGGTGATGTCCCACCTTTCTGAAATGATCCTTGTCCTGAAGGAGACACAGAGAAGCTTCAGACCCAGTCCATGGGCAGGGTGGCGGGAATCAGGCACTTCCAACCACAAAGATTTAAGGAAACCCACACCTGCAAATGCATTCAGCAAAAAAGACAAAACTGACCAGGTGAATTCTTTGCTGGAGCTGGGAATGAGGCACCTGGAGATCTCCATGTCCCCCAAAATGCTCAGGTCAGCAGATCCCCCTCAGTGAGCACTCACCTCATCACCTCGGTGGTGACAGATTTGTGAGGATGCTCCTGGTGTGCCATTAAAAATATTAATAATAATAATAATAAAGGAGGGGGAAGGGAAGCGTGTGGGGTTGGAAAAGGGACTCCACAGCCTGGAAAGCCACCCCTGAGCTCCAGGGCTGAGCTCCAGGGCTGAGAGCCCCATCCTGAGCTCAGAGAAGCCCCTCTTGGCATCCAGTCCCTGGGTGGTCTCTGCCTCTTAATTACAGGGTTAATGCCACGTTACGATCAGGAGAAGTTTCTTAGCCTGATAATGAGTAGGAAGCAGCTGTAGCCTGGAAAATGGAATAATTGCAGAGTGGAGCAGTGTAATTATAAGGTGTGGATCCACTGCCTCCATGTTTACCTAGAGGAGACGAAATCCCCTCGGAAGCTGCAGCCGTGGCAGCAGCTGGAGCTGCTTCTTGCAGGGGGGTGTAAGTGTGTAGTAAAGGGGGAGTAAGGACAAGTCCTGGCCTGCTCTTGTCACTAGGGACGTGCCAGGGCTTGAGCTCAGGTGGACTCAGAGCCAGCAGCGCCCAGCCCATGCTGGATGAGCACCATTCCATCTTCTGGGAGGGGCAGGGATCCATGGAGCACCACCATGACCATCCCAGCTTGGACACAGCATCACGGGATACGTTGGGTTGGAAGGGATCTTAAAGCTCATCCCGTTCCACCCCCTGCCACAGATCCTAAAGATCAGCCCCGTTCTACCTTTCCTTATCCCAGGTTGCTCCAAGTGCCATCCAGTCTGGCCTTGGACATTTCCAGGGATGGGGCAGCCACAGCTTCTCTGTGCTAGGCCTCCCCACCCTCATTGTAAAATCCTCCTTCCTTCCACATGCTCATCTCTCTCATTTTCATTCTGGGAAAAAGCTTTTGCCAACTGGTTTCTTTCCCTGAAAAAAGAGATTCGGCTGAATCCGAACATTTGTTGCAGTTTTGCTGGGTCTGCTCAATTATTCTGCACTTTAAAAAGACAAAATATGCCAGTGTGGAAAGTGGGTCAGATTTGAGATGAGTGGCAGTGACAGAGACTGAAGCACAGCTGAGCTGCTCCAGCAGCTCTGTCTGATTCTCTCCTTGAGATCCCAGTGCTCTCCTGGAGATTCCAACGCTCTCCTTGAGATCCTGCAGCCAGCACAAACTTGCTCCAAACCGATCCCGAGCTCCATTGCCTGTGCAACTTTGGAACTGTCTTCCTTTGATCTTTAATAATGACCCTCTGCTGGTGTTTTTTGTGGTGAATGGGCTGGAGAGGAGCAGGGGGTGCTAGGAAGAATCCTTCCCAAGCCCTTCCCAAACCCTTCCTTAACCCTTCCCCAACCCTTCCCTTACCCTTCCCTTTCCCAAACCCTTTCCCTTCCCTAACCTTTCCCAAACCCTTCCCTAACCCTTCCCAAACCCTTCCCTTTCCCTTCCCAAGGTCCTTCACCAGGTCTGTGATCTTCTCCTGCTGCTCACCAGCTGGAAAATGGCTCAGGCACCACATGAGGAGCTGGACCAAGTTCTGTGATGAGAGACAATGAACCAACCAAAGACAGGGAATTTTTCATGACCCCACACATTTCCCAAACGTTCCTGGGACACTGTTCTTCTCCCCGTGGCAGATGTCCAGCTGGTCATCACTCTCCACCAGGTGACATCCCATCCCTCAGCAGCATCTCATTTAATCCCAAGACATTTGGGCTGGAAAGGACCTTACAGCCCATCCAGTGCCACCCCCTGCCACGGGCAGGGACACCTTCCACTGTCCCAGATTGCTCCAACCCCTTCCAGCCTGGTCTTGGTCCAGGGATGGGGCAGCTGGAGCTTTTTTGGGCACCCTGTGACAGAGCCTCACCACCCTCATGGCAAAAACTTCTTCCCAATGTTTAATTTGAGTCTCCTTTGGGTGGATATCTGGGCACTGGGTGGTTCCCGTGCCAGCTGCTCCATGAACCCCCCACCCCTGAGTCCATCCCTGCCCCCTCAAGCACCAGAGCCCCTTGTGCTCCTGCACTGGACCCTGGGGACAAACCCAGGGGTGTGTGACTGCAGCAGGGTCACTGAGGTGCCTCAAGAGCCCCATCCTGGCAGAGAGCCCCATGCTCCATCCCTGCCTCACCTTCTCCCCAGGGATCCCACTCAGCTCCCAGAACTCCTGCACTGGTTTAAATGGGGCTGCTCAGACCTCCAGGGCAGGAAAAGCAGGAGGAGGCAAGCAGGGACTCAAGTGGCTGATTTAATTCCCCATTCCCATTGGGATCACTGTTTTATTGGAGGTTGGAACAGGTAACTCCAGCATGGAATTACAGCCAGAATTTCACCCTGATCACTTTTACTTGTTACCAGCATCTCCGAATCCCTCTAAATTCCTCTTGTCTGTCTCCTTGATTTCCCCCTAGTCCTGCATGCTGAAGTCTGCAGAATCCCTGCCTTCCCTGTCCATTAAGCTTTTAACACTCCCTGCATTTCTCGACAATGCCACAGATCCCATTACAGCTCCTTAAATGTTAATTTTTATTGATTCTATGCACGGACATAAAAACCCACCCCCATGCAAACACCAGACATATATCGAGATACATATTGATATCCAGCAAGTGGTTCCCGGAGCTGGAGGCTACTGGAAGTTGGTTACTGGGACCCAGGGAATGGGGAATCCTTCCCAGTGGGAGGGAGGCCAAAGGCAGAGCAGGTCCACCAGCAAGAGCTCAGGAAGCAAAGGGGCTTTCCTCAAGGCATTCCTGAGGAAAAGAACTCGAGGAGCTGCTGGGCTGGATTGAATCTGAGGTGATAGAGGGGCATGGCACCAGAAGGAAGGAGTTTCCAGGGTTTCTGCTGGATTGAAGCCTTTGCTCACCACGTGGCCCGACAGCAGCCCCGTGCCGGGCACACAGCGAGCATCCTGCCCCCATCCTCCCTCAGATCCCGCAGAAGAGATGGATTTCCCGGGAAAAGGGGCTGCTTGCCTCGGGGATTACGGAGTTGTTGGGTTCTGTGTCGCAGTCACGGCAGCAAAGCAGGACTGAGCGGCCAAATGGCTTTGTTAATCCTCTGCCTTTGATTTCCAGCACCGCCCGTTTGCAAACACGGCTTTAATCTCCGTCCAGCGAGCTCCGCCAAGGACACCGGGAAACGAAGATGTTCAAGCAGAAAGAAGCTGAGGATGACCCCAGCGAGGGCCCTTGCAGGGACACTGGGTGTCCTCAGGCAGCCCTGCCCCCTCCCAGCTGCTGGCAGCTCGGCCGGTGTCACCCAGCTCTGGGAAAAGTCATCCCCATTTTCTTTATCTGGAGAAAATAACCTGCCCTGCCTCTGAGCTGCTCTCAAAAAGTGTCAGTGCCATTTGCCACAGGGCAAAGCTTCACATGGGGACCTGGCAAAGGGGATGAACCCGGTGCTTGGGTTGATATGGCATGAGAGGGGACATGAGGCAGTCACAGGATCCTTGCTGGGACATTCAAAGTGAATCCAGGAGGGACTGGAAGCCAAATTATCACCTACCATCAGTTTTCCACTGCATGAGCTCTATCCAAGCCCTCTGTGTGTCATCTCTGTGCAAAGGGACTGGGTTTGAAACTAAAAGAGGGGAAATTTAAGTTAAATGTTAGGAAGAAATTCCTCCCAGGGAGGGTGGTGAGGCCCTGGCACAGGCTGTCCAGAGAAGCTGTGGCTGCCCCATCCTTGGCAGCATCCAAGGCAGGGAGTAGAACAAGATGAACTTTAAGATCCCTTCCATCCCAAATCGTTCTGGAATTCTGTGATTTTTGGGGCAGAGAATGGCATGTGGGGAGCTTGGGAGAGCTGTGGCACTTGGGTCACAGCTGTGCCTGCTGTGGCAGCAGGTCCTTTTCACTGCTGTGGGGCTCCACAGAGCTGCAGCAGTATTGATGGCTCTGTTTCATGGCTCTGCTGAGTGTCAGCAGGGAGGAGAGATGGCAGCAGCTTGATTTTCCTGAGAATGATCCATTTAGAGAGCGATGGCTCAGCCAATCCTTTGGGAAAAGCCCGGGGGCCTACGTGCAGCCACAAGTGTTATTGAGACTTTCAGCTCCGACACCAGCTCCCATCCATCACGTCTGCCGGGCCTTCCCAGCGCCCCTCCTCCTCCTCCCGCAAATATTCCCAGGGCAAACTCCACTGACCCTCCCGAGGTCCCCGCTCACCTGTTGCCTGACACGCTCCGGGCTCGTCCTCTGGCGTTGGAAGGGTTAAATCCCGCCTGCCCCGAGGCCACGCTTCACTTGATAATGTCATCAGCTGGTGACAGTGTTAATGAGGGGATCAGGTGCAGGAGGCGGCTGCATTGCCCTGGAGAGAGATGAGCTGTGTCCGGAAGAGCCAGAACGGGATACGTGGAATGATTTCACCAGGGATCTCCTTCCTTCCTTCCCCACCCTTGCCTCTTCCCTCTTGTTCCATGAACCTCTCCCCTTCCTCCTCCTCCTCCTCCTCCTCTGTGCCACATGGGGTTGTGTCCCCCCAGGCTGCTGCTCTCTCCATCCTGGGAAATGCAGCGTCCCTGGATGGTCCCTTTGGCACAGAAGTGGCAGCAGTGCTCAGCCAGTGCCACCACCCCGCTGTCCCAAGTGCTCCCTTCATCCCTCCTGCTGTCCCCCACCTGGGCCATCCCTGCCACTCTCCTGCTTGTTTAACACACTGGGAATTTTTTCAGTATATATTTAAATGCCTGCATCTCTCCAGGAGATGAAGGCTCCATCCACAGCTCCCCCCTCCCAGTATCCCAGTGCTCCCACACAGGCAGGGCATGCTGGGCTGAGGAGCTCGCTGCTGGGACCCGCTGGTGTCCCCTCTCTGAGCGCTGGATGAAGTCACAGCGTGCTTTTCCCACCCAGATCTGCTCATCCAGGTGGGAGGTTTGCGTGGCTGGTGGTGACTTGGGACACTCCCCTGGGAGCTGGGCAGGGCTGGGAGTTCCTGGGACAGCAAGCAGGATCTGGGCAGGGGAAGCAGGAGGGGAGGCAGGAGCAGCTCTCGCTCCCTTGGCAGCGTCCTGCCCATCTGTACCTGGAGTTCCAGAGCCACCTGAAAACCTTCTCCTCCCTAGAAGTGTCCAAGGACACTTGGAAGTGGACAAGGACAGTGGAATTTGTCTCTTGCCGTGGCAGGAGGTCCTTCCCAACTCAAACCATTCCCTTAGTCTGTAATTCCATGATTCCACAAAAAGCCCAGGAACACTGAATGAGAGGTGACCCTGGTGCTGTCCCAGGGTCTGAGGCTGTGACAGGGACCCCCTCAAAGCTCCTGCAGAGACCTCCCAGCATCGCTGCCAGGGGACCCCGCTCCATCAGCAAGGAGAGAACAGCAGCACAAGTGGTTTCCCAGTTGGAACTGGAGCAGGCTGGATGAGTCCCAGCAGAAAGCCCTGAGGAGCCCTTGGAGGGTGGGGAGGGAGAAGAGCAGGCAGGAGAGGCTCTTGTGCAAAGCATGGATTTAAACAAACAAGCAGCAGGCAGAGGGTGGGACTGGAGATCTCCTTCACTTGAGGTTTCCATGAGTGCTTCCATGCGTACACAAACCAGGCCAGCACAAGGAGTTTGTCCCAATATTCCTTGTTCTGTGCTTTCCCAATAAACATCTCATGGCAGGAGCCTTCAGTGGAGCAGGTTCTACGGGGACAGCAGGGACTTCTCACATTGTTATTAATTGTTTGTGTCCTGCTGGTGCTGGGAGAGCTTTGCTGGAGTTATCCAAGGAAAAATAAGCTTTTCCAAAGAGGTGTTTAAAGTCCCAAAGTACTGCCATGGCCTCACCACCTCTCCTGCTCTCTCCACCCTTGGCTGTGCCTCCTGCATCCCTTGGGATCTGCTGGCAGTGAGGACACAGCAGCATCCCCTCCCTCCTTCCCTGTGCACCATCAGGGCTTCACCCACTTCCTCCCTCTGATCTGGGGCCCCTCTTGTCCAGTTCTGCTCCTCATCCTCTCGCTGTCCTCTCTCCCTGGGTTTGGGGGATGTTTTCCTGCCCGAGGAGCCGTGTCCATGTGCAGTGACCCTGGTGAGGCTGAGACAGAGGGTTGGAGTGGGGGGCAGGAATGGAGTAGCGAAGCCTGGGAAGTGCTTCCCATTGGAGCCAGGCTGCCCTGGCAGCCAACCTCAAGTCACTGCAGCTTCCTGGCTCTTCTCACCCTGCCAGTTCTTAAAGATGTCCCCCAGTTCCACCAACACGAAGAATTTTTGCTCAGGGAGCGAGACAGATGGATTTTAACTGAGCTGCTGCTCCCCAGACATGTTCTCTGCCCAAGAACATCTTACTTCTATCATCCTTTCACCACCCTTTCCCCCCCATCTTCCCCCTTCCCGACTTGGTTACAAACCAACTTGGAAATCTCAAGCTCCGAGCCAGCCCCTAATTTTTAATTAATCTCTCCTCTCTCCCCCAGACCTGCCGGGCTTTGCTGACACTCCCAGGATCCCAAAGAGCCTCGAGAAGCAGCTGAAGCCTCCGTGGTGAGGGGGCCGTGCCCACCTCCCCCGGTTCCCACACTCCCAACACCTCCGGATCCTTCCCGGCTCCCAGTTTGCGTTTCCCCCGCACCGCCGGCTTCTCCCGGCTCGGCTCTCAGACAGCTGTGATGGATCAGTGACAAGCTGCCTTTGTGTCCTCCTCTTGCACAACAATAGATACTCCTGTCTGTTTATACAAGTTTGAATTTGTCCCTATAAATACGGGGTGGAAGAAACAGTAGACTATAGATTGCACCCTGACAGCTGAAAGATTAAGGGAATCCATTAACTAAACCAACTGCCTGGAAATCTTATGCAGAACATACACCTGAAAGCCATTACTGCTGTCCTGTCATGCTGCTTTATCTCTTTATTTAGGACCCTTTTTGTTTGGTTGAGGGGTTGCTGTTTTTTTCTGCTTTTTTTTCCCCCCTCTCTAATAATGTAAACTTGTTCTGGAGTAACAGAGGAGCCCTTGATGAAGTATCTAAGTATTTTCTGCTGAAGAATTTATGAACTCGGAGCCAGCACTGTCCTTGCCAGATCCCATGGAGCGGGAGGGGAGGGGGCACTCGCCTGTCTGGGGCTTTGTGCAGTGAATGGCCTTGGCTCGGGTTTCCCTGCGCTGAACTGTTTGCTTTGCTCTCATGGGCGACTCTGCCTCACTTCAATCTCTGGCTGCACTTAACCTTTTTTCACCTGAGTTCTCTGCCTCCCTCCCTCCCCACCTCTCCCGCCGGCTCCCTGCTTTCCAAAGCCCACCCTTCAAGTTCACGAGTGCAGCAGTCGCTCGGCTCTGCCGGAGCCGGGCGGGATCCTGGCTCTGATACTGTTGAAGTCTTTTTTTTCCTGCCGGTCTATTCAGGAATGCACACAATGCCCGTCTCCATAGTGCCCGTGCAAGCTCCTTGTCTCCAGCAGCACCACGCCTGCTCCTCTCCAGCCTCCTCCCCTCCCGGCTCAGCGCTCGGGGGCTTCGAGGGCTCTTTCCGCACCTTGCTGGGAGCCAAAATTAGGGAAGGGAAAAGTAGAGACGTGCAGCTCTTCTGAAGTGAAAGTCATTTCAGACTGACAGAGGGTTTAGAGGGGAGATTGGGAAGGAATTCTGCCCTGCGAGGGAGGTGCCTCGGGTTTCCCAGAGAAGCTTTGGCTGCCCCATCCCTGGAAGTGTCCAAGGCCAGGTTGGACGAGGCTTGGAGCAGCCTGGTCGGGTGGAAGGTGTCCCTGCCCATGGCAGGGGGTGGGACTGGGTGGGCTTTATGGTCCTTTCCAACCCAAACCATTCCATGATTCCATTCTGAGCCTGAGGAGCACTGGGAGCACTGGGAGCACTGGGAGCACGGATCTGATCCCGCTCCCACCCAACACAGAGGTGCAGCTGCAGGAATGTGCACAGATCACTGTTTGGCTTTTGGAAGCTTTTGCCTGGGAAAACAGAGGTTCAACCCACCCATTCCCCCCCGTTCCCCTTTTTCCTCATCTTGCTTCCCCTCTCCAGCAGCACTGCAGCATTGCTGATGTGACCTTGCAGGTCTCAAATTATTTCTGCCCGATGTTCTCAGGCTGGACCCTCGTCTCAGAGGGTGACATTGAGAGTCCAGTTCCTTCCGCTGTCATCCCGGGTAGTTGTGTCCTTCGTTTGGAATCCCAGGCTGGGCAGTGGTGGGAAAGCTTTCCACAACCGCAGCGGTTCCGTGCAGGCTCTCCGGGCGGGAGGGTGACCTCTCTGTGGCAGAGCCCCGCTCCTGCCGATGGCGAGCGATTAACGCTGTCCCCAGGCAGGAATAAAGTTTCAGGAGCTGCTATTGTCAGGGGAACAGGAGCGGCTCCCATCCCGGTGGGCAGATAGTCACCCTGGCAACGGCGGATACACCGGGAAAGGGCCGGGAGGGTTCGGTGGGCGATGGGACACGGGGGGAGATCCCATTCAGGTCCATCTCTGGATGTCACTGAGATGTGAGGGATTTGAAAAGAAGGCTTCAAAGTTAAAGCAGCTGCAAATGAGATGCGGAATTTTCGTTCCTTTCTCCCTCCAAGTTTGTCCAAATTCCCATTTATTGCTGCTGGGCTGGATCCTGTCTCAGCATGGATCGTGCCCGCTGGGACTCCTCTGAGTTGGGAGAGAGATGTTCCCCAGCAGCTGGGAGCAATCAGAAAGGAGTTTAGGGAGGAAAGGTAGGAATGAAGGATGGCAGGATGCAAGCGAAGCAACTGCAACTGTGGAAAATCCTGGATGAATCCACAAAAGAAAACCCACTGGTTTCAGGAGGCTCTGGGATGCTGGAAGGATCCCTATCCCTGCTCCATGGCACTGCAAAAGCACTGCAAATGTTCTGGAGCACCTCTGCCAAGTGCTGTGGGGAGCTTTAAGCAGGGAAAAGGCTGGATGAGCAGCCGTGGGTGCACCATTGATGGCTTCTGCTGTCTCTGGGTCTTCCACCAAAGGATGGATGTGTTGGAATGTGCTTGGAGACCTTTGGTGAGCTTTGGGAACAGCTCTGAGTGGACATCCACTGACCATCAGTGGGTCAAGGCTTCTCCTGGAAGTGTCCATGGGTTTTTAGGAAGGGAAGGGTGTGTTTGAAGGCACGGATGCCCTTTGGGGTTTGCTGGGGAGCTCCGGGAGAAGCTCAGCCTCACAGCTAGGACCTCCAGCATGGAGATGCTCCAGGGAAGAATCCATCGTGGTCCTTCCTCCAGACCAGCCACCAGCTGCCCCAGAAGGTGTTTTCCACCTGGGAGAAGACAGAGAGGGCTGGAGATGGAAAGATGAGCCCCGTGCTGCCAGAGGAGTCCTCTGTAAATCCGATTGTGCCGGAGAGGGCTCCATGTGGATCGGGCTCGTTTGGGCTGTGCTGGGGGGAAATGGAAGAGGTCGGGAGAGCCGGGGTTGCCAGGCAACACTCCCTGTATATTGGGAAGATAAATCCCACAATAATGGAGGGAAGGGATCCTTTCCTCGCCTGTTTGTTTCTTTTTTCCTCCGTGGTTCAGCTCGCTCGGATCCCGCTGCAGCTCCAGGGAGCAACGTGACCTTTTCATGCTCCAAAAGACCAAGAGGTTTATCCTTGGTGATGAAAACTGGGATTTTTTGATCTCCTGGGGCAGAGGGCTGGTGGAGACAGGCACGCCTGGTTTTGGGAGGAAAAGGGATTGTGGGAAAAGCCAATTCCTTATCTCCGGACACATCCCACTCATGTACCACTTGCTTTTGGCAAACATTTGCATGTTTGCTCTTTCCCTGTCTCCAAGGAAGCGTTTTGTGGTCCCTGCTCTGAACGGGGGCTGAGGCTGGTGTTGGGCTTCGCCTGGGTTGAGGTTGCTCCATCAGCACCAGGTGACTGATTCCATGCCTCTGATCCCATCACTCGTGATCCCTGCTCAAACGCAGCTGGAGCGCCGAGCACCCTCGGCGAGCTGTTTGCAATCAGCCAGGAAAAAAGCCGGCAGACAAGTCTCCCGCTCCGGGTGTTTAAACACTTCCCAACAACAAGAAAAGCTGGAGGAAATTGCGATGATGAGAGCGACCAGAATTGGAGGCTTTAATTTATCCCATCCATCATTTGCTCCGACTCGTTCAGCCAGCTTGATTTTCCATCAGCGCTTTTCAGGGATGCAACTGGGATGAGGAGGAGAGGAGATGAAGTAGGATGAGAATCCAGCTTGGGGAACATTGGCTAGGCACACTCTGCTGTGGTAGTGCGCATCATCCTGACCTGGACTGGCAGCATTCCCTGCTCCCAGGAAACCTCCATCCTCAGGAATGGTGACCTTTGCTCAAAGGTTGGGCTCAATCTTGGAGGTGTTTTCCAACATTAATGATTCTATGGTGAGAAAAACCCCAAAGAGTGGTGGTTCCTCTTCCCACCACCGCTCTCCCCACCCATCAGACAGAGGAATCAGGCCCAAGCCATTGGACTCTGGTGTTCCTCCTGGGAATCCTGCCATCCCTGGGAGCGGTGACCTTTTCTCACAGTTTGGACTTGATCTTGGAGGTGTTTTCCAGCATTAGTAATTCTGTGGAGAGGAAAACCCCATAGAATGGTGGTTTCTAACCCCCAACATCGTTCTCCCCATCCATCAGACAGAGGATCCATCCCAAGGCTGGGCTGGAGCCGTCGGATTCCAGAGCTGCCTCTCCCAGCTCCGCTCGTTTTCATCTGCAATTAGCTTGGAGCAGCATGGTAAATATTTCATACCTTAGAGCAAAGGTTGTTTAATTTTTCATTCTCTTAAAGCTGCTCATGAATGTTTTACGGAGCCGATCTCCTTGGCTGGAATAGGAATGGGAAAGCACAAGAGAGGTGTCCTGCAGCTCCAGGTTTAGGAGTGTATCCAGTGACCCCTCATCCATGGTGGATCTTAATTAAGGCGCTGATGAGCCCGACTGGAGCAGGATGTTGAGCAAAGCATCTTTACAGGATCTGCTGCCACGTGAAATAAATGCCTCCAATATCCCTCTCCATTCCTATTTATTGCAGCAGGAATTAAATTGTCCTGTAGTCCATGGACTCAGCAAGAGGACAAACTCCCAGCTTGTGTGTTGTGGCACTTTCTGCTCCGGGGTTTTTGGCAACACCAAGTTGCACCGTTGCTGGGATCTGCCAAAAATGCCATTTCCTGAAGCCATTGCATCTTCTCACTGCCATGTGGAAGGTGGCTCTGCCCATGCAGGGGCTTGGAACCAGGTCTCTTCCAACCACACCATTCCAAGATTCTGAGTTTCTGGGATGACCACCTTGATTCTTCTTCATTTCTCTTTCTCCAGGAAAAGAAAGCCAAGAGCAACTCTGCTTGTGCCATTTGCCACCCAGGCTTTTCATTCCGGATACCACGGGATTCCCCGGACTCAGATCCTTGCCTGCCTCCCTGCAGGATAAGCTGAGGGTGAAGTGGGTTGGATGAACCCAAATTAGGTCTTCAGGAAAGGAGCTGGGAATTTAATCCCAGCTGGGAACTCAAGCATGCAGGATGTGCTCCCACGGCTGCGTTCTCTCCATCCCTGCTCCAGCTCCCTCCTCCTGCCCACATCCTCTGGCACTTTAATGGGAACAGATTCCCAAAGCCTTTAGCACCCATGGATTGGATCAGCTCCTTCCACTTGTACATTGCCAACTTCTTTTTATGGCACAACCAGGCTGGAATGCTCAGAGTCCTGGCAGGGAGCAGGTTCTTGGGAAGACTTCCCTGGAAAAAGCTCCCCTTTCCTTCTCCCTGCTTTTTCCTTCCTGAGGAAGAAGCCCCATCCCTGGAAGTGCCAAGGCCAGGTTGGACAGGGCTTGGAGCAGCCTAATCTGGTTTAAAGGGCTGGACCAGGTGGCCTTGAAAGGTCCCTTCCAACCCAAATGGTTCTGTGATTCCTCCCCCACGCTCGCAGCAGCTCTGGAAAGAGAAGGGATGTCACAGGTGTCCTCCCAAACCTGTGCCTTTTCCCTGTCCTTGCCTTATCCAGCCTGATCCGGGCACATCCCTCAGTCCAGTGCTCTCTGCTGCAAACATTTGGAATTCCTTTTCCTCTGCAGAAGTGGAGGAGCACCCGTGGAAGAGGGGGGAGGAAAGAAAGGAATACATAGGATAAAGGGCACAAAAAGGAGGAATACACACCTTAGAGGGAACAAAAGCGGGAATATTCCTGATGAGGGACAAAAAAGGGAGGAATACACATGATAAAGGACTTAAAAAGGAGGGACACACACGATAACGGGCACAACAAGGAAGGAATTTGCATGACAAAGGACAATTACCAGGAGTAATGAATTGCCTGGGATCTCTTATCAGATCTGTTATCTCCTTTCTTCTTCACCTTCCCTTGTTTGGGACCCGGCAAGTGGATTCCCTGTATTTCAGCTCCCACATGGATGATCCTCACAGGCTGTGCTGTCCCAGAGCACTTTGAGGTGATGTGACAGACTTTGACCAGGCTCAGGGGCGGTTTTCCCATCGAATTCCAATAGTCTGGACCCAGGGACAACCAAATTCCTGATGTGAGTTCGACTGCTGCCCAAACCAGGAATTCAGATCCTCTCTGTTCCCATGTCCCAAGCCACGGTTTTAACATAGAACTGCAAGAAAATCCCCATGGAAAAGTTATCCAATGAACGCTGCATCTGGGATGAGCTTTCCCGAGCCTACCCTGGGCCCTTGGAACCAGCATTTGGTGGCCCTGTCACAGAAGGACTGTGGTGGCCCCTCCCTGATGGCCTGAACCCACCTGGGACGTGAGGAGCAGAAACCTCACACTCCCTCCTTTGTCCGTCCAAAACTGCCACTTGTGTCCCATCCAGAGAATTCCTGGTGTAGGTTTCACTTGGATTTCCATCCTTTTCCCTGGGGCAGGAGCAGGTGATCAGCCCTGGAGCTCTGAAGCGCTCGGAGCTGCTGGGATTTGGCAGGGAGGCTCTGCTCTTCTCCGGGAGATAACATGGAATTCGGGATGCAGGTGATAGTTTGGGATGCAGGACTGAGGGACAGCTGGCTCCACACCGTTGGCACAAGGAGCAGGGAGCCCGGGATGGGCCAGGAGAGGGGAGCAGCCTGTTCGGACACCTCCCACCACCGACGGCACACGGAGCTGAGCCAGATGGCAGAGCCAGCGGAGCTTTGGGAACACTGACCAGGAATTCCTAATGGATGGAATCACCCCGTGGCACCTGGTGTGGCATCTGCAACCTGCCCCGTGTGTGCTTCCCATGAATCCATCAATTACGGGCTCCGTCTGGGAGCGACATTAACAAATCATCAGGATGCGTTTGTCTGTGCTCCCTCTGAAAGCTCCCATTTGGAAATCTGATTAGGATCGGATCATTTTAATCAGTGACCGATGAACACGGAATCCCTGTCCTCTCTCTCTGCCTGAGTGATGCAGGCACACGGCCTTGAATCCAGGCAGCTCTCCAGAACCTTTTCCCGGAGAATCAAAGGAATGGGGGTGTGAGGGGCTCGTCTCCTGCAGGGCTGGGACACCTCGTCCGAAAATCCCTTTGGAAGATTCAGCTCATGCCGGGCTTGAGCAGCAAAAAGGGATGAAAAAGGAGTCAAAGACAATGAACAGGAGGACAAAATGCTCTGGAAGGCAGTGAGGAATGCAGGTGATGGTTTAGTATGACCCGGGATCTCCAACAAACAATTCCAGCAGCAGGGAAAGGTTTCCCATCAGGAGGTTCCTTCAGTGCTTGTCCCAAATCGTGCTCACCTCAAATGCCAGCGCAGAGTCCTCTGAGGAGGCACAAACGCTCTCATCCGAGGAGGAACAAATACACAGATCCAGACCAGATTTTTTACTTCACCTCCCCTGCCTGAAAATCTGCTGCTCCCAAAGTGTCAGACAGGGAAGAGACTCCCCTTTGTCTCTTCATTCACTGGGAAGAATCCATCATCCAACACTTTTCACCTGCCTCAGTCACAGGTAAATCCCACACCAGATTTTTTTTGCGCTCAAACCCTTCACGCTTCCTCTCACCTCCCTCGACGGGACAAATAAAGCTCCGTAATATGCAAAATCCCTGATTTTTTGAATTCCTTCCACTCCAAGATGTCTTTTGGCAAGGAGCCTCCTGCAGAAGGGATGAGCCCCATCTGTGCCAAAATGCAACTCAACCCCCCGCTTGCAGCCCTGCGTCGGATTTTGATCATAACTCTGCTTTGAATACATGGAAGTATTAAAAAAAAAAAAAAAAAAAAAAAAAAGAAAAGAAAAGAAAAAGAGGGTGGAAAAGACATTCAATGGAAAACCAAGAGCTTTGAAATGTGAGCTGGGCTCGGGCAGCACCGGGGGCTGCTGCTGAGCAGCCTCGCCGCGCTCCCGGCGTTGTCCCGGCCTTCTCCCGGCCTTCTCCCGGCGCTCCCGGCCGCTGCCCCGCCGAGTGAGCCTTTTGTCCTCCCAGCAGGCTGGGGCTGAGCGCTGGAAGCCGCTTCCTAGAGGGAAGGCAGCTTGTTTGCAAGAAAAAGGCGAGTTTTCTTTAGGTTTTTTTGAAAAATAATCTGCCATTTATTATTTTTTTTTTCTGTATCTACATAAATGCTGCAATTCTTTGTGGGATTTTTTTCCCCCCTCTCTCCGCTAACAAATGCTCCAGTGTCTTTTCCAGCATAAAAGGGTGGGGGAGGGAGAGGCACAACCCCCTCCTTCCCAACCAAACCAGCAGCATATTTGCACTGGTTAATTTAATCGGGAATTAATGCCATTAGCGGATTAAACGCGGCAACAGCCGCGGCTCCCGGCGTGAATTCCGGCGGAGCAGACGCGGTGCGGATCCAGCACACGCTGGCAACGGAGTGGGAAGGAGCCGGGCTGGGCGTGGTGGGGTCCGGTGTCCTCCTACATCCCTGCGAGGACCCGTGGGGCGCAGGGACAAGGACAGACCGGGATGGGCGGAATTCCCTGGTGGCCGCGGGCAGGGGTGGGATGAAGGCTCAGGGGAAATGCTCTGGGTGCGTTTTTTTGGTCCAGCTTCGGTTTTGTCCTCTGTAAAATGGGCGAAAAGTCATGGATCCAGCATCATCTGGAGTGTCCTGATGGGAAGTGGAGAGGAGGATAGCAACAGCGTTATCCAGGAGGACCCAGGGATCCGCGGGAATGTGCTGGGAGAGGCAGGAGAAGGGGACTCTGGATCCCTTTAGCACTGCCAGTGCTGATGTCCCAGCCAGGTGACCATGCCTCAGATTTTGGATTCTCTATTTCCCAGGAAGTGGGAAACGGCTTTTTTTCTCCACAATTCCTTCCTTCCTTGGCCCTCCCTGCTCATTTTCCTCTGAGGAACTCAGGCTTGGAAGACTTGTCCCAGTGGAAAACCCGTCTCCTTTCTCTGGAGCTGTACCCAAGTGTGGCACGTCCTCCTCTCCTTCACCTTGGGGTGACAAAGGGTTTCCAGTCCCTGTTCCACCCCCACTGGAGGAACTGGAGAGCCCAGGGCCTGGGCAGGGAGCAGGGAGAGCGCTTTGGGTGAGGAGTTTTAAGGAAGATGCCCTCAGGAATAGCGGGTTTGTGTGGAGAAAGCATCCAAAAGGGACAATCCGCACATCCAGAAGCACCTGAGAGTGCAGGTGATGCTCAGGGGCTGCACCAGGGGCAGCCAAGGAGCCAGGACGAGCCAGGAGGAGCCAGGAGGAGCCAGAGGGATGCGGAGGATGCGGAGGAAGAATGAGCCAAGGTGATGTGGAGACTGCAGAGCCTGAGCCAGAGCCTTTGGAGCACAGGGAGAGAGAAAGGAAGGGAAAGAGGCCAACAGAAGCATCACTGGGACTGGTCAAACATTTCAGTTTTGGCAGCTGCGCTCCAAAATTCTCAAGGAGCCCGAAAGAAAGAGAACTAAAGAGAAACCACTTCAATAAACACTAAAAATGACCAGGGCCTTTTACTGGAATGTGATTTGCACAGGATTTTTGTTAGTGAGTGACAGGATCCCCTCCCTCCCTGGCGAGGCACCTGGCAGGAGAGCAGGGATGAAGGGAGGAGGGAGGGATGAGCAGCTCGGGAATGTTGGCTGAATGTTGGCAGCACTCCCCAGCCCCGGTGGGATGAGCTGGCACAGGATTTGGGCTTTGCTGCCAGTCCGTGGAGAGGTCAAGGAGCAGAACAGAGAGTGGGGGCGTCCACAGCTTCTCTCCCAAAAGTTTCCCAGGGAATCTGTGGCTGCCCCTTCCCTGGAAGTGTCCAAGGCCGGGTTGGGTGGGGTTTGGGATAGCAGAAATTGTCCCTGCCCATGGCAGGGGTTGGACTGGGTGACCCTGAAAGGTCCCTTTCACCCAAATTCCATGTTTCCATGAAAGCTCCCAGCAGCCAATTCCTGCTGATGGCAGTGAGTGCCCAGACCTGCAGCTCCTGACTCCAGGAGATGTTTCTTACCTGGCTGCATCCCTGCAGGACTCCTTGCTGCCTGTCCCAGCCTGGAGGGTGCAGAAAGCCCTGGGGGTTGCTGAGCACCTTTGGGTGCTCCCTGGCACTGCAGCCAAGCTCCACATGCCCCTCTCCCACCCGCATTCCCCTTTCTGGAGCTCTCAGCCATCCTGTTTTCCATTAGGTCCATTAACTTTTGGACTCTTAATCCCCTTCATGGAATAAATCACTGCTCCCAGGCTGATAACTCCTCTTCCCCTGGAGCCATCACCCCGTGCTTTCATTCCAGGCGGGATTGGAGGCTCTCCCTGCTGGCTGCAATCAAGCTGCATTCTTTCAGCAATTATTTTGTGGTGCTGCTCTCCCCTTGGGAATTTCGGGGGCTCGCAGCTTTTTGTGCTCACAGGCTTCCTGTGGCTCCTTATCTCCAGCCAAGAGGTCCTTCCATTCCCCCTCCTCCGTCTGCCACGGCCCTGGATGTAGATCCTGGTCCAAAATGCTTTCTGCACACGTTTGTCAGGCTGGAGCTTTTGCAGCTGGGCTGGGAGGGCAGTGTGGTGCTCCCTGTCACCAGGGAGAGCAGCTGGGATGCATGGGATCAGCGTTTTTGGGATCACCAGGATAACTGGAGGAGGCTCTGCAAGGGTGACCCAGGGAAACGGGGGATAGAGAGGAGAGGGGGAATTCAGAGGCACAAAGGAGCCTTTGCTTCCCTTAGAGCTTTGCTGGATCTTTCACTGGGGACTTCTCATCCCTGGGTGTGGCCAAGGCCAGGTTGGACAGGGTTTGGAGCAGCCTGGGGTAGTGGGAGGGGTTCCTGCCATGGAATGGGTTGGTCTTTGAGGTGCCTGTGCCTGCTCAGCCCATCCATCCCCTCCGTGACTTTCCTGATACCACAGAACTCGCCCAGCCCTTGGGATCCTCAACATGGATGGTTTAGACTTAAGACTAAAGGATAAAATGATCCATTTTCCTTTGGTTATATTTTGGGGTTGGATCCATCCTCTCTTTTGAAAAGAATTTTGATCAATTCACCAGAAGGAGCCACCCAGAGCAGGGGTCCCCCGTCAGGCAGGTGCTCCCGGCAGGATGGGCCCTCTCAACCTCACCCACTGAGATTCCCTAAAGCACAGTCCTGGTGTGGAGCTGGATTTTGGGCTTATACAGCATTTCCTGAGGAGGGATTTAGAGGGAAAAGTTTCCCACAGCTACAAGGTTAGAAGGTTTTTGGCTGGTGCCTCATGGATGTGTGCAGTGCAATATCTGGACTTGAGGGGCACGAGCTGTGGCAAGGATTGGAGCCAGAGCTGCCAATCCAGGAATGCTCAAGGCCAGGCTGGACAAGACTTGGATCAAACTGATCCAGTGGAAGGTGTCACTGTCCCAGCAACAGCCCTGAAATCAACCCCAGGGCACCACAGGGATCAACAACCTTGGTGCCTGGATAAACCCAGCTCTCCTGAACGCAGGAGGAGAAGAATCCCAGCTTTTGGAAGGAGCTCCTGGCTTTGAAGCAGCTTGGCTGAGCAGGATGTCATTGGTCAAATGTGTCCTGAGTACTCCCCCAGCTCCTGAGCCCACTCCAGCAAACTCTTCACCTGAGGCATTCAGTGATTCCCGGGGCTCCAGCCTCCTCTCCTGGTCCTGCCCCTGCAGCCTCCAATCCAGCCGCATTCCTGAGACTCGCAGATAACAGGGAGTGAGAAAAGGAGCCCCTTTGTTCAGCCATTTCCCTGCTGCTGCTGCTGCCGCTGTGCGTGGATAAAACATCCCCAACGAGAAGAATTAAACCTGGAAGGAGGGAAAATCCTTGTCCAGGAGCTGCCACCCTCCCGGATTTGTGCCTTGGCCAACGCAGCGACACTGGTGCTCCACTGTCTCTGCTGCTCTCAGCACTGTGTAGGGACATCCCTGAGCTCCAGAGGGGCACGGATGGAGCCGTGGGAGTGTTGGGGGCTGTAGGGGGTCCTGTTCAGGCATGTCATTCCTGGGAGAATCTCCGAGGCCTGCGCTGGCTCCAGGCTCTCTGGAAGAGCAATTAAAGCAGGCGGGAATGTGTCACAAATGTGGGGCTGTCTCGTCACGTTAAGGGAAACTTCCCAGCTCACCTGGGGGGGGTTGGCCTTTGAACCAGAGCCTGGCTCTCCCCTGGAGCCCCAGACCTGGGATGCCGAGGATGGAATCAGATCTCCATCCTCACAGGGTCATCCTGCTGCTCCTGCCATCATTCCCTCCTTTCTGGGAATTCATGGAAGAGAGGAGGGATTCTGTCACCACAGCCTTTTACCTGGTGGCTCTGCCTGGTCTGCTGGGCAGTGCCAAGGCCTCCTGTCTGCCAGAGAATGTTCTGGATTCAGTGAAGCAGGCAGGAGCTGCAGGGAATCTTCTTGGATCAAGGTCCAAGGCCCTGCCAGTCCATCCTGAGCAGTGACCGGGGCTTTCAGCCTCCAGACAAACTGGCATTGGATATGCTGGAAGTGTCCAAGGCCAGGCTGCATGAGGCTTGGAACAACCTGGAATAGGGCAAGGTGTCCCTACCCATGGCAGGGGAATGAGATGATCTTGAAGGTCGCTTCCCACCCAAACCATCCTGGGATTCCACGACTCCACGATCCTCTGCTGTTCTTCATGGCAATGGTGCAGAGAATCCCTGTGGAAAGCAGGCACAAGCTGAGCTCTCCCTTCTGGACTTTTAAATAAACAACTGCAGGCAGCCAGAGCCGGGAGCAGGAGTGAAAGGAAAGGGAAGCTGGAATGAAATCCATGAAATCCTCCTCTTCTCTCCATCCTCCTCTGCTTTGTTTCACCCCTGACATTTACTCTGCTTAATAAAAGCAGAATTTATGTTTGACTCCCAGAATGCTGCCTTTGAATCTCTGTGATCCTTCAGGATCCTCCAGGGCTGTGTGTGCACCCAAAAAAGTGAGGATGAATCCCAGACTGGAGGAGGAGGGAGCACGAGGGGCACTGGGGGTCAAGATTGTGACATTCCACATCCCAAAGGCTTTAGGAGCCGGATTAATGCTGCAGCCCCAATGACAAGGGCTTGCAAGCTTTACTTGGGAATCTCTGAGCATCCCAGATGTCCTGGGAGAGCTGCTGCTGTGGGGTGACAGGGGGTCGCCCCCTGGTTATCACTTCTCCGGGTGGGAAGAGATAGAATCCCCTGGAAATCAAACACTGGAGTTTCCATCAGCAGCTGAGGCAGCTGAAGCCAATCAGCTCCAGACGGGATGGCAGGATCCAATGAATGCTCCTGGCCCAGGGGAGGGAGAGCACTGGGGGGGCCTTGGTGAGGGTGGGATTGGGTCTGGGGGAGTCTGGGATGGGCTGGTGGGTGGAGGAATTGTGCAGGCAGAGGGCACGTGGTGGTGTAGGAGGGGAGGGCAGTGGGATGATGGGATGGTGGGATTGTGGGATGGTGGGATGGTGGGATGGTGGGATGGTGGGATGATGGGATGGTGGGCTGATAGAGTGGTGGGCACAAAGCTCATGTACAGCTCCCAAGGTGCCCACAACTGCCAGGTGATAGGAGAGAGGAGAGGAGAGGAATGGCAGATTCAGGTGGCCCAGCAGCATTCCAGGCCTTCCCTGGGTTCTCCACAGCTTCCTCTCAACAAAATATAAATAAAAATTTATCAGTGATGCTGGTCCTGAAATACAAATCCATCCCTGCTTTAGACTAAGAACTGGGGCAGGAAGGGGATTATCCCTGGGATCCCTGTGAGGAGGGATCAGCCGGTGGCTGCTGCCAGCACCTCCCTGCTCCCCCCGCCTCTCCCAGCCCCTTCCCAGGGGTCTCCAAGGCCTGTCCCTCCTGCTTGCCCTGGATGAGGCCATGCCCCTGTAGGGTTGTGGGGTGGACTGGCAGCCACCAACACCAGAGGGGTCCCAATTCCAGGGGCACCAGGACATGTCCTGGTGGGACTCACATGGCTCCGGCACTCCCCGCTCCCACTGATTAATGACTCCCTCCCAGAGCCCAGCTCCATGTGGAAAAGAGCATTTCCGTTTGCCCAATTAGAGCTGAAGACGTGATCTCATTAATTCTGGAGGTGGCAACATGGAAGAATTAATTCTGGGGGTTATTTTCCGGGATATTTGTCTCCCAAGGCTGCTTGGAGCTGCCCTGTCAGGAAGGACGGATGGGCTCGGCTCAGGGCTGCGGGGGCAGCTCTGGCATTCCCGGGGTAGATCCCACGCACCGTGTTTGCTTTGGCTCTGCTTCCCGTCCCTTCAAGTGGATCCCGGCTGGAGGATGACAGGGGCCAGTGACAAATTGGGAACATTCTTTGGGAATCAGGGCCCAAAGCAGCGGGGTCAGCACGGCGAGACCGGGGCCGGCGCGTGGTTCTTCTCACACGGGCTCAGGCTTGAAAACCAGGAAGAAAAATCATCCCCAAGTTCCTCAGGTCCCTCCAGAGCCTCTGGGTGGAAATTAATGAGCTGGAATGTGGCAATGGAGACGGGAGTGGGGGAACTCGACAGCGCTGGCAGCTGTAGGTGAGGAATTGTGGTCACCTTTGGGGCACGAGTGGCACTGGGGAGTGGGGGCACATGTGGCATCTGTGCCCAGCCCCGTGCACGGTGCCAAGGGGATTTTCTGCCTCCTGCCTGTTTTCCCAACTCTGTCTGGCTGCCTGGGCTCTGAGGTGGGGCATGGAGTGGGGATGGGGTGGAGCTGAACCTGCTTGGGGTGGGAAATGGGAAGGAGCACGAGGTCATGGCACAGCGCAGGACACGTGGCATGGCATGGGACACATGGCACAGCACAGGACACGTGGCATGGCATGGAGCACATGGCACAGCACAGGACACATGGCACAGGACACACAACCTTGGCACAGGACACATGGCATGGCATGGGACACATGGCACAGGACATATGGCATGGGACACATGAAACAGCATAGGACATGGCACAGACAGGACACATGGCACATCATGGCACACCTGGCATGGCAGGGGACACATGGCATGGAACACGTGGCATGGGCCACGCACCTTCGGCACTGGGCTGCCACATCCCTCGAAAAGACTGGAGGAATTTGAGACTGTTATCAGCCCAATAAACCCAAAGCCCTTGGGATCACTCTCAGGATTTTATTTTTTCCATCTCACTTTTTCCAGTTATTTCATCCCTTAAATTGTTTTTCTCCCTCTGAGATATGCCCTGAAATTTTCCTCGACCTGCACAGCAGAGCCGGAGGCTCCGCTCCGCTCCTCCTTTCCCGAAACACGGAGCGGTGTCACAACGGCAAATTAAGCTGTTGAAGCCTTTTCCACACTCATCTCTCCCTTGGTTTTGTTGTTGTTTTCCTGGCCGCATTCCCCTGTGGAGATTCCAGGTTCCGGCTGATTTTCCGTTCATTCCATTTCAAAGGCGCCGGCTCTCCCTGGCCTTCAGCAGGTGCCAGCTCGGAGGTGGCAGTGCCAGCGCTGCCCAGCCCAGCACAGCCCCTGCCAGCAGCCAGCCTGGATCCGTGGAGAGGGGTGGCTGCATCCCAAAGCTCCCTGGGCCTCCTTCCAGGACGAGGATGGCTCCCCTGCGGAGCAGTCAGGGTGCCAACCCCGGCTGTCCTCATGCCACAGGGTCTCTCACTGGTGTCCCCACTGCCAGGACATGACTGGCAGCAGCTGGGCAGGGCCCTCCTTGGAAGGGATTGATAAATAACAAGCTCCAGCCTTCACTCGGGCTCCTGGGAATTTTAAACCAAACTTTGTGGTGCTCCAGGAATTAATTCTCCCTTGCAAAGCTGAGCTCAACTCCCTGGCTCTGCTGATCCTCATGCCATGCCCTTGGTTCATCCAACAAATCCAAGCATCTCCTCCAAGAACTCCTCCCAAATTGCAGGAGTTGCTCTGAATCTGAGTGCCAAGGTTTAGATCCCCACATTTTTCCACCCCTTTTGGCTTTTTCACCCAGCAGGTACCAGCAGGGCTGCCTGCAGGTGGGTTCACCAGTGACGGATGAGCTTTCCCTCCAGCTTTTGGGATTAACAGGGACACCCTTAATTCAGAGCCCACAGACAAAGCCAGGCTGGTAACACAGATGAGGAATCCCAGAGGTAAAAACACTGGGCTGAACAATCCCATCCTCTCCAGATCCTGATGGAAGGATGAGCAGAGTGAAGAAGAGTCGCGTTGGTTCAGCTCCCCCTGAACAGAACACTGGAGAAGATCTGTGTTTTTAATGTCTTTTTTTTCTGGCAAACTCCTACCCATCATCCTTTCATTGTCCTTCCTCCCTCGCAGGGATGAGAGGGAAAAAAACCTAAAAAAGAGTTACTGGGAATCTGTGCTCCCCAGAAGTGCTGGAAGCGTGGCTGCTTCTCAACCCCTGCTCCCACCAGACTCCGTGCCTCAGAACCTCTCATCCTCTGCACCCCAAAGCCCAGTGGATCCCTGCACCCCAAAGCCCAGTGCACCCCTGCACCCCACATCTGATGGAAAACCCAGACCTGGAAGCGATGCTGGGGATTCAATCAGGGGAAGGAATGCCTTGGGAATGGACCATGTTCTCCCTCCTGGAGTGGAGCCAGGACTCAAGCTGAGCCCCTGCAGAAGTTTTGGGGTGCAGCTGGTCCCAGGTGTGTCCCCCAGCGCAGAAACCTGGGGAGGAGGGAGGCAGGAGTGTGGTTACTGGGAGCCCACCCGGACAAACACTTCCAAACGCTTCCACAGCCACATTTTGAGGCAATAACCACCCCCCTGCTGCTTCCTTTCCTTGATCAAAGCCCAGCCAGGAGGAAAGTCCATCTGGGACACACAGAGCTGAGCCTTTCCTGAGGTCTGGGGCTGGCAACGACATCTCCCTGACAAATCCAATTGGGAAAAATGGCAAAATGAGAGGCTGGGAGCTGTGAGCATTTCCCAGCTGACTGGTGATGTGTGTGGGGAACATATGGACAGTCTGTGCCCGCTGTCCCACAAAACCTGCTGATTTTACACTTGGATTTCTCAGATTCCCTGACAGCTTTGGAGACCGGCTCTGACAGCCAGGGACTCAGTGCCACTCCTGCCAGTGCCTGGAATGGGCAGGGAATGCCCAGCACAGCGGGGCTGCTCCAGGGTCCGGCTGTCCAAGGGGTGTGGGAAGGGATAAGTGATGGGACCAACCCCAGCCACCAACCCCAGATTTCAAACAGCTTGGGAAAGGCGAGGTTTGTTTCTGGCTGTCAAGAATTTCTATTTTCCGTGGATTTTGCAGCTCTTGCTCGGACTGAAATAGCACCGAAGCTGCTGCTTCTCCTGCACCTGCCAGGCTGGATGTGCCAGGCAGGATTGGGCTGTGCTGTCCCAGTTCCACCCAGCATTCAGGGCTGGGAGCACTGGGGAATACAGACAATGCCACACCAAACGATGTGGTCTCTCTCTGTCACCTCCTGGGTGGCCGGGATCCAGCTCTGATGTGCTGCAGAACAATTCCACATGTTGTGCCTTGGTTTTTCTATTTCCACGAAAAAAAGCAGGAAAATGCTGTTGCTGGGCCAGGCCATGGGTGTCCTTTGCTCACCCCCAGTTCCAGCACATCCCGAGGGCCAGTTTGGAGATCCACAGATGAGGAATCCAGCAGGACAGGATCAGCTTTGCTCTCTCACCTTCTGATCCAAGGCTTCCCTGGCTGGAACATTTCCCAGCCCAGAATGGACTTCTAGGACCTATTGGAGCCTGTCTGTAGCTGTGCTGCTGCAAAACCCTGTGAGGATAAATCCCAAAGGATAATCTTGCCTTTGTGAGAAAAGCCAATTTATTAACCTTAAAGAACTCCAGGCAGTCCAGGGCTCCCAGCACAGTCCTCCCACAGGGAAATGAGGGATTTGTGAGCCCCCTGGTTGTCCTCCTGCAGCTTGTTCCTCTATGGAATGAATTTGTGTCTGTCCCAAGAAAGGGAAAATGGAGAAATGCAGAGGTGGGTTTGGATTCCCACCCCAAACCAGGGCTCTGTAGGGAACCTGAAGTGCCCGCCTAGAATGGACCTGTTGGGTCACCCCATGGAGGGGAAGGAGAATGGGAGAGCTGGGAATGTTCAGGCTGGAGAACTCAGAGCCCCTTTCCGTGCCTAAAGTGCTCCAAGAGAGGCTGTGGACAGAGTGACAGGACACAGGGAATGGCTTCCTACTGCCAAAGAGCAGGGTTAAGTGGGATATTGGGAAGGAATTCCTGACTATGAGGGCAAGGAGGCCCTGGCACAGGCTGCCCAGAGAAGCTGAGTCCCTGGAAGTGCCCAAGGCCAGGTGGGATGGGGCTTGGAGCAACCTGGGCTAGTGGAAGGTGTCCCTGCCCATGGCAGGGGGTGGCACTGGTTTTATAGATCCCTTCCCACCCATCCTGGGATTCTCTGATTCCATTTTCCTACCCAGAGAAAAGCCAGGATGAGCTCCCAGCATCGACTCTGGCCCAGCCTCACTCTGTACCTTGTTTTAATTCCCTGGAGATTGGGTTCCCAGCATGGGAAGGGGCTCTGGTGACAGATCCAGTGTTCCCTCTGTTGGTGATGTCCTCACGTGACAGGGTCCGGGATCTCCACCTCGGGGCCTGTAAAACACAAGGGTCATCAGGGCTGGAGCAGCTCCGGTATCAAAGATTCCCAGGATCAAGGGAAGTGCTGACTCTGCTCCGACTGCTCGGGAGCACAGAAGCAAAACGCTCGCAGTCAAATTACTACGGAAGCGTCTTGCAGAGACACTCCAGAGATTCCCTGGAGTGCATCCATCAGAGAGGGAGGATTTGGAGAATGGGGAAATAATAGTGGCATGCTCCAGTCTGGCATTAACTCCCTAATTCCAGGGGTTTGCAGGGCCCTGGGTGGAACTAATGCAGGTTCTCCCTGTGTTTATGATTATCTGCAGCGTTAAATATGAGCACTAATCACGTGGGGAACTTGGATTGGCTCTGGGAAGGCTCTGCCTGGCTGCAGGACTCGTTTCCTCGAGCAGGGGTGGGATGGAACCAGCAAACCCAGCAAAGCAGAGGGTGAACGCCCCAAGGGGCTTCTCAAGTGCAGGTTCCATAGAATTATAGAATCCAAGAATGGGTTGGGTGGAAGGGACCTTCAAAATCATCCAGTCCCACCCCCTGTCATGGGCAGGGACACCTTCCACTATCCCAGGGGGCTCCAAGCCCCATCCAACCTGGTCCTGGGATGGGGCAGCCAGAGCTGCCCTGGGAATTCCATCCCAGCCCCTCACCACCCTCACAGCCAGGAATTCCTTCCCAATATCCCATCCATCCCTGCCCTCTGGCAGTGGGAAGCCATTCTCTGTGTCCTGTCCCTCCAGGCCCTTGTCCCAAGTCCTTCTCCAGCTCTTTTGGAGCCCCTTTAGGCCCTGGAAGGAGCTCTAAGCTCCCCCTGGATCCTTTCCTTCTCAAGGTGGAACAAACCAGACTAAATCACCTTCTTGAGCAAAGGTGACATGGAAGCAGAGTCAGGAAGGGGAACGAGATCAGCAAGAACCAGAGGTGATCCCAGAGGGAATCCCAAAGGCTCGAAGGCTGTTCCCTTGGACAATAATGGGAGACTGACCTTTTGGAGCAAGCTCTGGGAAGCCACAGCCCAAATTCACGAGCCAGAACCTGAGTGTTTAAGTGAAGAACCTTCCAGAAGCCTTCCAGTACCTAAAGAGGCTGGGAACTGAGCCGATGGAGGTGGCTGAGCGGGCCTGATTCCAGAAACATCTCCCACTCTGCCTCCCTCTCCTGGCTGAGCCTCTGGTGGAGCCGCCAAGTCTGGGAGCAGAAATCCACATTTCTGTGGGGAAGTGGTGGCTGCACACGCTGGGAAAAAGTGCTTTGGGATCCTCCTGGGGGGAAGAGCAGCAGAAACCCAAACTGGTGCTCCAAGTGGGATGGAAGCCGGACGTGTCCTTGGTGAGCAGCTCTCCATGTGTGTGGTGCAGCCTGTGCTGGGCATCCAGCCTCTGTTTCCATACAGAAATATGGATTTAATCCTCCAGAGATGCTCTCTAATGTTCAGTAATGATCATGGCTCGGCTTTTCAGATGTATTTTAGACTTCCCAGCCTGGCTGTGGGATGTGAGTGAGATGCAACAGAAACATTCAAAACATATTTAAAGAAGGGTTTGCAGCAGCTCCAGAGCGTTCCTGCAACCAGGCACAGGAAGGAACTGGCCAGCTGGGAGGGTTCTGGGACAATCTGTTGGAGAGGCAACTGGCACATCATTAGCCTGGAATGCAAATCCAGTTGGACTGGAGGAAGTCCGGGATCAGGCAGACTCTTCCCATGCTGGATCTGCAGGGCAGGTGCCACCTCTGAGCAGGAAACATGAAGATGGTGCTGAAAAATTGGAGCTGAGAGGTGAGAATGAGCTGTTGGGAGCCTTCTTGTCCATGCAGAGGTGGGGAAAACCCCATGGAGAGTCTGGATTTAACCTGGATGTTCCAGCTTTGCCTCCAAGCTGCAGGATGGAGAGGGCTGGAGGAGAAGGCAGGAGAGGCCCAAAGGTGCATGAGGTGAGCACAGAATGGTTTTGGTCTTCTCAGAGCTCAGCAATAACAGTGGGGGTGGAACAGGCGACTTTCCTGTGTGGCAGGAGGAGGAGGAGGAGTGGTTTGGAGAGGATGGATCTGCTCCCTGGTGCTTCCAACAGCATCGCTGGGGATTGGAGGAGCCTCTGTGAAGAGAGCAGAGCAGGGTGGCGGTGGTGAGCTTGTGTCACCCCCCCAGGGTGAGGATGTCACCCACACCAGGCTGTGCATTCCCACCTCCTGGACTGCCAACAGCATCCTGCACCTTTGTCCTGCCTGCTGGAGATCTTCCTCCCTGGTCCTGCCCATTTTCCCTGTCCCTGAAAAGTCCCTGAGGATGGAGAGCCCCTCCCTGCAGGGACTGGGGGACTTCGGGGCTCAGCAGATCATGACCCATCCAGGAGATTTGGAAAGATGCCATCCCTGGGGGCTGGGGCTGTTGCTTCCCAAGCGAGAATTTTAATCAGGGTCACCTCCTCAGCAGCTCCATGAGCCGGAGCTGCCGGAATCTGCTGAGCGGGCACGGAGAGGCCACGCGGGGTAGGGAGCAGCCTCCCATGCAGCAGGCTCAGGTGTGAGCTGAAATCCCATTGATTTCTAATCAGTGAGCTCATATTCCCCACGGCTGCGGTGGGACAGGGTCAGCAGCGAGGGGAGGGTGGGGGGATCCTGCACTTGGGGTGGTCCCGGGGTGGGACTGACGGAGCCGCTGACAGAGGCTGAGTTATGGCTCCAGAGATGCTTTGGAGGGTTCCTGGAGCCTCAGTTATTGTCTGGCTGAGTCCTGCTCGGGGGAGAGCGGCGAAGGAAGGACGTGTGAGCCATAAACCACGTTGTCTTTTAATGAACAAGACTCCCGGGGGATCAGGACTATTTTTTACTCCGTCGTTTTTCTTTCCTCAGCTCCAGGAAAGTTGTTGAGTGTTGTGTCTGCCAACTGCAGGCCAGATGCTCCAGGAGAACCAGAGTTGTGTCCCGTCCATCCTGGCCCAGCCCAGCCTCCCCGTGACATTCCCATCTACTCCCAGGCTGCCCCAGAGCCACCGATCCGGGCTGTGGTCACGCCAACCACCAGGGTTTGGTATTCCAAGGATGCTCCCAGGAGAGCAGGGCTGTAACATTCCCCACGAGGAACCTTATTAATGCTGCTGCTGAAGGAAAAGCGGTAATTAACCCTGAAATCCAAGTGTTGGAGGGGTTTGGAAGAAAAGCAAGTCCAGGCTCACTCTCCTAAGTGTGAGGAAAGTGCACAGAGAGCACAGGGAGGTCACTGTTTTCTTCTCCCTGCAAAGCTGAACCTCTTGGGTGGCTGTGGGGAAGGACCTTCCTGCAGGACCCCAAATACTGACCCCACCTTCCACACCTCCCCTTTCAGTGACAGGGACCTGCTTCAGAGCCTGAGGATCCCAGGAGGAAATGGGGAGGGAAGAAAAGACAGGAATTAACATGTGGAACGCAGCAAATGTGTGCCGAAATCTGGCTCCAGACTCACTCCAGACTAACTGGAGACCAAACTCCAGGCTGTGCCCTTTAAGGACAGGCTGTGGTGGCACACCTTGATCTGGGTTTGGTAGGACAGTGTGACGGGGATGGTCTCTTCTCCTTCACTTCCATTGCTGTGAAACCCTCCTGGAACCTGGAAAGTGCCCTGAGGTGTTTGGCTGGGGCTGGGGTCCGAGCCCCGGCTGCTGAGACCTTTCCTCTTTGGGGGAAGGTGCCTGACAGCCCCTAAACCCAACTGTAGGGTCACTGGGGTGTGTTGGGTGGCACCAGTCTGACCCCACAGCAATCCCAGGGGCACTGGCGTGGAAGGGCTTTGGAAGGTGACCACTGGGATATGCTGGGAATGCTGCAAGCCCATCCTGTGGTGGGAACATGGCTCTGCCCCACCCCCAGCCCCTCTGAGCATGGGGACGTCCCACCCTCCACCTCAGCCCTTCCCTGCCCACAATTCCAGCTCCACTTGGGATGGATGCCAGGAACCCATCCAAGCTGCCCCTGTGGCCAGCAGGGATCAAGGGACGGGCAGGGCCCCTTCTGTGCCCAGCAGTGGGGACCTGAATCAGATGTTCTGTCCCCTCAGCAGAGCCAAGTGACATTTCCCAGCACAGGCTTTAAAAAAGAACAATAAACCGGGAGATCTGTACCGAGCTCGGCTGTAGGACCAGGATCCCCTTTCAGGGAGTATTTTAGGATGAAGGCAGTACAGCTGTTGGTTGGTTAATCCCTCTGCCCTCCCCATCAACCTCCAGAAAGGACTTTGCAGCCCCACTCCAGCCAGAAATAAATCAGGAAATGGCACTTTATCTTCCCCAGGAATAGGCTCTCCCCAGCCCCTAGAAACCAGCACTGAGCCCAGCATCTGCTCAGGGGAGACCCTGCCACTGTCAGGCTGTGCTCAGCTCCCAGAGTTCCAAGGAACATTTGTTCAGCTCCTGGGCACCCACAGGACACAGGCTGGGCTCTCAGGGACCTGTGAGATTCACACACATCCCTGAGCTCCCAGGGACATGGTGAGGAGTCCATCGGAGTGGGAATGGGAACAAAAGCAGACCCAAAATCCCGTGATTAACACAAACCCCGGCAGGGCTGGAGTGGCTGCAGAGAGGAGCTGCCAAGCCCTGCCCTCCTCTGCAGATCAAGATTCCCAGCATCATTAAGCAGATAATTAAATATTCCCTCCCACTTCAGCGTTTCTCAAATCCATAACCCGGTGTCGCCACTTTAAAGGGCTCTGGGAATTTTGTGTGTGATGTGCTCGGCTATGGCTCGGTGTGACAGAGTGCTCGGGGACAGGAAGTGGCTGTCCAGGCGTCACCTTCGTGCTCCTCACCTGAGGCCACTCCCACGGAGCTGTTCTGTGTTTTCCAGAGCCCAGGTGGGGTGTGAGGCACTGCAGAGAGGGCTCAGGGCACACTGAGGTGCTGAGGGTGTGGGGATCGGGAGCCTCCACAGGCACAGGGGACATCCCAGCTTTGCAGAGGGGCTTTGGCAGAGTTTTCCAGCTCTGCAAGCCCTGGAGTTAATTGAATCCAAGTGTGGGAGCAGGGCTGTGCCCTTGGAGCCGTGGCGGGCAGTGGGAACTGCTCGTTCTTCTTCTGTTCCCCCCTTGCTTTGAGTTCTCTCCTTTGAAAGGGAGGCCTCTCTCTGCATTCCCATCAAATGTGGCTTTTTCCAAGTTTCAAAGCCTTTTGGTCTCTTCAGGGAATGCTCTGCAGGAGGCTGGGCATGGCTTGGCCCTTGCAGGCACTGCCTGTCCCTCCCTGATCCCATCAAGAGGGATCCCCTCCCTCCTGCCTGGCCTGGGACACCCCGGCCACCCCTGTGGGCCCTGGGCTGGAAGCGGTGAGATGCTGCTCCGAGAAGGACATGGGTGGCTCTGGAGCAGAGCAGGGAGCAGAATGGGCAGTGCCCAGTCACAGGTGCCCAAAGGGTGGCCAGATCTCCAGTGGCTTTAAGATGGACCAGTAGATTCCCTGGCAATGCTGATCCAACACACCCTCTCCAGCTCCTCATCCCATTCTGGGATGTTCCCGCTCGGTTTTCCACTTGAGCCTTTGACATCCAGCTCCCCAGGGAATGGTCAGCCGCCATCACCATGGGGCAAGGACAGGGAGCTGAGCCAAAAGTCCCTCAGTTCTCGGGAAGCGTTTGTTCCAAGGGGAATGAGATTCCCACACACCTCAGAGCTGTGTCCCCAACCCACTGGAGCTGCAGCTCTCTAAGGATGCCTCTACTTCCACAAAATTCCACTTGTTCCAGGAGGCTGGAGAGCGCTGGCTGACAAGGCTCCTGCCCCAGTCACTCCAGAGGGATCTGCCCATGGAATGGAAGGGCTCCAGATGCCCTCAGCCTCCAATTCTCCTGGGAACCTTGCACAGAGCTTCCAAAGTGGGAGAGATCCAAGAGCTCAGGGAAGGTGACATTGTCATGGCTCTAGGAGGATTTCAGGAATCAAAAGAGAAATTACAGATGAATCTATCAAAATACGTATTTTTTCCTGGCATTTTAATGGAGATTCATGCGAAGAGGACAAGGCCCATCCCATCCTGCATTCCCAGCCTCCTGCTCTCCAAGGTTATTTATGGACTTGCTACACAAGTTGGGTTTTTTCCTCCCCTTTTCTTTTCTCTTCCTTTTCTTCCCTGCTTTTGCAAATTGAATTATTTAAATGCATTGTTTGGCAGCCTCAAATCCCAGCGTTTCCCTCTCTTTCCCCCTTGGCTGCCATTTCTTTCTCTCCTTTCTGCTCCTGCATTTTCAGGATCATTTCCCGTGTTGTTCCAGTGGCATTTATTGAAATTTGCACAAAAAAAGATCCTTCTTCAATGCCACCATTTCAGCCCTGGCAGGAGATTTATGGGGGCAGGAGGACACCCGTGGCGGGGAGGTTTTGCTGGGAGAAAGAAAGGAAGGAGGGAAAGAAAATGTGATGGAAAAGCAAAAGATGCCCAGAGCTGGGGATCGGGGAGGATCCACGGAGGTGGGGGAACAAGGGGACAGCCCTGCTCCTCCACAGGTGACACACGTGGTGACATGGGCATGACATGAGTGGGCAGGGAGGGGTTTAGTGTCAGGGTTGAGTGGGTGTGTGAAGGGAGCACAGACACCCCTGGGTGGCCTCAGGCACCAGTGACACTTGGGGACATGGCCTGGAGAGGAGCTGGCATGGCTTGGGGGCGCTTGGGCACACCTGGGGCACGCTTGGGACATGCTTGTCACATGCTTGTCTCATGCTTGGCAAGTGCTTGGCACACGCTTGGTGTGCAATTGGTGTGTAATTGGTGTGTAATTGGTGTGTAATTCGTGTGTAATTAGTGTGTAATTGGTGTGCACATTTGGTACACACTCTGTCCATCCTGTGTGTGCCCGTGGGGCTTGGGGCGCTCTTGGGAGAGCACTTGGAGCACTCCTGGGACACGTTTGGTGACAATTGGTGCATGTTTGGTGCACGCTTGGCTCACGCTTGGCGCACATTTGGCACACACTTGGCACATGTTTGGCGCACGTTTGGCGCACGTTTGGCACATGTTTGGTGCACTTTTGGTGCACTTTTGGTTCCCATTTATTGCACTCTTGGATCCATCCCCCCATGGGCACCCAGCGCTGCTTCCAGAGCTGTCTCCGAGCCGGAACACCGCGGAGAAGCCACTCCCGGAGCCGTTTGAAGGAGCATCGCTCTCCAGCCTCGCTATCTCTAATCCTGCTTCAAAGCCAGCTCCTTCTATTTCCATATTGACTTATGATTCCATTAATTGACTTTCTTGCCTTGGAATTGTACTTACTTAATTAATCTGATTACATTTCTGCTTCTCGTGAAAGAGTTTCTGTGTTGCAGCCCAGAGGTGAGGACGTTCCTGCGGAGGGATGAGATTCTGGTTGATCCCACCAGCAGATAGAGCCTGCAAAGCATTTTGGGATCCTTTGGAAGGGGAGGACAGGCAAAAGGCATGGAAAGTGCCGCAGCAATTTCCATTTTCACACACGCAGCAGCTTTCCTCGTGGCAGGAGTGAGGCACATCCCTAGTCAGTGGGATTGAATTATCTCCATAAATTCATTACATTTTAAAAATATGATAATCAGCACGGAATGAGCCTCCCGAGGGAGACGGAACATGAACATCTCAAGTACTGCTAATAATCAGCCTTTATTTTACAAATGCCCAGGGCTGGCTCGCAGCCGCCGCAGCCCCTCCGTGGTGGAGGAGCTGGTGCTGTGCCCCTGCCAGGACCTGCCGGTGCTGTGCCCCTGCCAGGACCTGCTGATGCTGTGTCAGTTCCAAGGTGGTGACCCAGACACGGCTGGGATTTGGGATGGACAGTCTCTGCTGCTCCAAAAGCTCCATATAAATCCTGGGCACGCACTCACTGCCCTTTGGGGTCCCCACAGGTGGTGGCCCGTTGTGGCACCTGTCCAATGACTCAGTTTCTCCCACATCACCCCCAGAGATACCAGGATTTAGGGGATGATTAGTGCCAGTTTAACACAAATCTGGGGCAGTTTTGCACTGTGTCCGTTTGTGGTCATAAAGGATCCCAGGGGATTGGCACAGGTGAGGGGTCAGGAGCGTGTCCTGGCTCCAGCACTCCTGAGGACAGGCGCTTGGAGGAACTGGGGGTGTCCCACTTTTGGCAGAACCTGACAAGGCCAGGAGAGTTCCCAGAGCAGCCCGGGGATGAGCCAGGGCAGGGGTGCCCATGGTCACCTCACAGCCTCAGAATCATGGAATGGTTGGGGTTGGGAGGACCTCAAAGCCCATCCCGTCCCACCCCTGCCATGGACAGGGACACTTTCCACCATCCCAGGTTGCTCCAAGCCCCATCCAACCTGGCCTTGGACACTTCCAGGGATAGGGAATCCACAATCTCTCTGGGCAACCTGTACCAGGGCCTCCCCACCCTCACAATAACAAAAGATAGCCAAAATCCCACTTGGACACTGTCACTGTAAAGTTTTCCTCTTTATTATTCCACTTTGGTGGCAGACAGGCGGCTCCTCCACCCTCGTTTGTTAAACACTGATTAATTATTAAATTGGCCATTAACTATTAATAGCTGATTTTGTGAGTGTTAAAATGGCAGCCCTGTGCAAAGAGAGCTGTGTCTCTGGCAAACCTCAGGAACCTCAGGGAATGAATCCTCGATAATCAATCCGGCCTCTGCTCCATTTGCCATTCCTGTCTCGTCCTCTCTGCTTTTGGCACCACTTCAGGGGAGTTTATACAAATGGAAAAGCCAATTTTACTGCTGCTGGAAATTCCCAGCTCCCAGAGATGATGGCACAGCCTTGTGCTTTTCTCCAGTGCTGGAGGGGCTCCCTGATCCAGTTCTGCCTCTGCAACGGAGTCATAAAATCCTGGAATTGTTTGAGTTGGAAGGGACCTTAACGCTCATTCCATTCTACCCCTGCCATGGGCAGGGACACCTTCCACTATCCCAGGCTGCTCCAAGCCCCGTCCAACCTGACCTTGGACACTTCAGGGGATGGGGAAGCCACAGCTGCTCTGAGAATTCCATCTCAACCCCTCACTACCCTCACAGGGAAGAATTTCCTGCCAGTATGGCATCCAACCCTGCCCTCTGGGAAACCATCGCCTGTATTCTGCCACTCCAAGCCCTTGCAGATCCACAGCAGTTGCCCTCTGCCACAATCCTTCAGCACATCCCAAACCCCCCCTGGATCATTGCTCCTGCTTTTGGCTGTGGATTTCCATGGAGGTCTTGGCATATGCTGGGATGTTTCCTAGGAATGTTCCCAAGGGATGCTCACCATGGAGTTCCATCAGAGCCAGGGAGCAGGGGCAGTGGGATCCTGCCCCCGCCCAAGGAACAGGAGGGAGGGTGGCAGCGGGAAGAGGAAGGGGAGCAGAAAGGGACACAGAGCTGAGGGGCTGGAGCCACTCCACATCCAGAGTTAAACCAGCAGCCACAGCATCTCCAGAGCCTTTGGAAGCAGATGGCCTTGCCCCAGGGAAGAGTTTTGGCCCAGGGAACATTTTTTTGACGGATGCATTTGCAGTCCCCCAAAAGCTGTGCTCCTTTTCAAGCCGTGCTGTGAAGAGAACCTTCCCTGCTCCAGAGAGAAAGAGCCTGGGATTATTTTCTCATGTCAATTAACGGCGCTTTCCAAAGGCAAACCGGGCTCCTCGGATCCTGAGCTCGGGACCCCAGCCAGGCTGCTCCCCCCGGCACGCTGGAGGGAAAAATCAAGGAGCTTTGGCCAGCGAGCTCCTGGCCTGAAGCCAGCAAATAAAATGGTCATAACGAGGCCTTTGGAGATAAATTTGGAGGCCGGGCTTGCTTTGCTTTAATTTTTTATTCTTCTGGGGGAGAAACCCCCCTCACTCAGCAGAGACAGCAGCAACTCCAGAGCAGCAGCTCCGTGGGGTCACCATGAGGGACATTTCCCCCTGGAGCTGCTCCTGGCCAGGTGTGCACCAGCACCAGCTCAGGTGTGGGATCAGGTGTGGATGCAGGCACAGGGTCAGTGAGTGAGTTCTGCTGTAGGATCAGACATGGATTCAGATATGGATTGCCTGGATTACCTCCTGCCCCTTTCCTGGCTCCACTGTTTTCCTGGAGCAATCCTGGAGCCCTCCAGTGGTGGACACACAGGTGGAGCCATGAAGGTGACACACAGGTGGAGCCATGGGCTGGCTGCAGCCAGGCTGTGGGGAATTCCCAGGGACATCCCCAGGGACACACAGGAATCCTCAGAGAGCACGGGTTTAGAAACAATCCCCCTTGGAGATCCCAAGTGCACAGAACCTCTCTGGAAAAGCTCGTGGAGCTGCACAAGCTGCCCACAAGGAGAGTACTTCCCATCCTTGGTGACTTGGGATTGTCTATAGTTGTTGCCAGGAAGATGCTTTTCCAGAGGGAAGCAGGTGCCAGCTGGCCACGGACAGGGATCTTTGATCTCTCGCAGCTCTTTGGGAATGAAATCAGGATGTTTTCCAGGGCCACCCTCCCGGAGAGCCAGGGCTCCAAAGAGCACCAAAAGAGCAACGGCCCCCGCTGTGCCCCCACTGCCCCCCACTCCAGCTCTGCGTGTGTCCAAGGTTCTCCCACTCCCACCGCTCTTCCCAGCTGCTTCCCGGACACCCCTCTGCGCTGGGGCGGGCTGGGACAGCGCTGCCAAGCAGCGGGAATACGTGAGGCTGCCCCGGCGAGAAGGAGAGAGATGAACCCTCCCGCTGTCACACCACCGCCCGCCTGTGCTGGGGGATCAGAGATGCTCGGGAACGTTGGAGATCGGAGCAGGTGGATCCACCCGTGTCACTGGGATACCACAGCAGGGTATATAAATATATATATAAATCCCTGCATTCATCCTGCAGGGGACCCTGGGTGGGGACAGGACACCCCCATCCCGCTGGTGAAGGAAGCCCTAGGAAAAGGTGTGACATCCACCTGACCCTTCCTGGATCCTCCTCATCTCCGAGAGGATGCGATGCTGGAGGATTTGGGGGAATCTGCGGGTGGGGATTGAGCTGGGACCCCTCTGCCACGCGGCTCTTGTGGGTGTCCCTCAGCAGGGAGCCAGCCCGGGTGAGCAGAGTCTTTCCTGCCTCTGTGCCACCTCCTGTCCTGCCGTGTGAAACACGGCACCGGGAGCAGAAAAAAGCAGGAACGCTCGCCTGGAAGCTGACCCGGTTTAGGGTTTCATTTCAAATGGAGCGACAGATCAGCTCAATCCGGACCTCCCGAACTCTTCCTGCCGCTGCCCCCGCTCGCAGCCAAACCTCTGATCCCTGTCCAGCTTTCCGCATAACTCCCGAGGCTTTGGTGGGTCAGAGCCGGACCGTGAAGCCGGAGATGCTTCGGGGGCGGCGGGTTTGGAGTCTTCTTCCCGCCTCCGCTCGAGGTCCGTGACCTATTCGGATCCGGCTGTGCAGCTCCGGAGCATCCTCCTGGGATGAACCGGGCCGGGCTGCGCGGTGCAGGTGGGCAGGAGCTCGTCGGAAGCGCTCAGGAGCGGAGCTGCTGCGCTGGGATGGGACACCCCAGGAAAGGGGAAAACCTGGACACCCCCGGAAAGGGGTTCAGAGCCATGGCCATGCCTTTGGGAGCCCGGGCAAAGCCCTCTCCCTGCTGAAGCGGGATGCAGGGGTGATGGAAGCACAGCCCCTCTCCTGCTCCCGCGGCAGGAGCCGCAGCCGCTATTGGAAGCAGGTGTGCGGCCCTGCCGGGCGATGGGAGCCATTAGGGAGAAAGCCTCTCAAGGAAATTTATGTCCGTCTCTCCTCACCCCTCTCTCCTGAAACCAATTACACCCCAGTCCTGCCCGGCTCGGGGGGACCCGCTCGGCTTTGCCCCCTCCGGGCTCCCGTGGGATGTCCCAGCACGGCGGGGGTGAGCAGCAGGAAAAATGGGAAGCGCTGTGGAAAGCGGGCCGGCTCCTCTGGCGGCCCCCAATTCATCTCGCTGGGAGTCCGGCGGGAGGATCCCGCAGCACCTGGGCTGCCACCCCGCTCCAGCCGCCCCTTGGCAGCCGCACGCTGGCTTCGAGCGCCGAGCGAGGGGGGACAGAGCCACCCCCCCAGCAGCAGCGCTTTCCCCGAGGTTTATTATTACACAAATGTGAATTCCAGAACCGGCATCTGGGGAGCAGCTGCTGGGAGTTAACCCCTTCCCTGCCACAGGGGAGCTGCGCCAGGGGCGCCTGGCTAGAGCGTGGCCACCCCTAGGGAGGAGCCCATGGGGACATGGCCCTGTCCCACCTGGCAAACAGCTCCTGTTGTGTAGGGACACGCATCTGTGCATGGATGGGGAGGCAGGTTCCAGCGTCCTCCCTCCCTTCCTTTCTTCTCCTCTCTGTTTTTCCTAATAACAGGCACTTCTGTTTCCATTCAGGGCTTTTATGGGAATTTGCTCTCCCTCCCAGGCAAGGCCTGAATTTCCAGTGTGCTCCGGGATGGAGCTCCAAGGGATGCTGCCCTTGGGTTTCACGAGCAGCCTGGAGATAAGGAAGGGGTGACAGTGGGAGGCCAGCGCTGCTGAAAGGAAGGGCTTGATCTGGACAGCATGTTTTTGTTGGAAGATGGATGTTTGGGAATGAAGGCAGATCCTCACAGCCCCGCTGGCTTTATGGCATCTTCTAAGGCATTGGGGGTTGGTCAGAATCCCAACGTTTCAGCCACCTGGAGCTCCCCAGGCTTTTCCCAGGTCCAAGAACCTGCTGGCCTCACAGCAAGTCATGAATGTTTGGGCAGAACATGATGGGGAGGATTTTGTCCCTTCTTGATGTGTCTGGGAAGCAATGCCTAGGCTGTCCCTGCCACTCCTTTCCATAGAAACACAGAATCCCTGGAGGGTTTGGGCTGGAAGGGACTTCAAAGTCCATCCCATTCCACCCCTTGCCATTGGCAGGGACACCTTCCACTATCCCAGGTTGCTCCAAGCGCTGTCCAACCTTGCCTGGAACACTTCCAGGGATGGGGCAGCCCCAGCTGGTTCCCAGGGATGGAAGGGGCACTCCCAGAGCAGCTCGACATGCTGGGACCTGTGGGCAGGCAAAGGTGAGGGGCAGCAGTGACAGGTTCTGTCAAACGCCTCTGGCTGCCAGAGGCCACCGTGATGGGCAGAGCTGAGGCAGCAATGAGTGCCAAAAAGGGCAAGAAAAATCTGTGAGGAGGTTTCAGTGCCTGGATGAAAAGCAGCTGTGAGTTCTGCTCCTGGCTGCTCAGCCTGGCCCGGAGAACTGGGAGAGGTGAGAGGTCGGAGGGTCCGGCAGCCACGTGGGGTTGGGGGGACATGGGGACGGCTGGAGACAGCCCTGGGACAGCTGGGAGTGGAGAGCTGGCCTCTGGCAGAGGGACCGGCTGCTCTGGTGGGCAGTGGGGACTCCAGTGCCTCCTCTGGGAGTGGTGCAAGCGTGGAAATCATTCCCCTTGGCTCCTCAGGAGGGGACGGGAGCAGGACAGGACAAATCCTCTCGCTTTGCCGGCTCCAGCTCCCTGCTGCTGCTCCCCCCTAAGCCTGAGCCGCCCTCCCGCTCCTGGCTCCACCGTGGAGCTGCCAGGACAGGCAAAACCCCAGCGGCCAGAGCAATCCCCGCGTCCCGAGGAGGTGTTAATACTGCGAGGAACTCCTGGAGGGATCGGAGCAGGAATGGGAACAGAAGCTCCTTTGCCTGGGCTGAGCTCCTGCCTGCAGCCGGCGGAGCTGCCTCCCGCTCTGCCGGCACCGCTGCTCTGCGGGCTCCCAGCCCGGGAGGGGAGTGAGAAATGGAGCTGACAGCAGCTCCTGCAGCACCAGGAGCTTGGCAGCCCCAGAGAAAACCTCTCCTCGCTCCAGCAGTGCCTCTCCACAGCCAGCTCTGCCAGCAATCCTCAACCTCTTCCTCCCTCACCTCCTGCCCCGGGGCTCACACCGTTTGTTTTTCTCAGCCTGCAAGTTTTTGGGGATAGGGAATGAGCCCCACTCCAGGTTTCCTGCCCCAGCCCCGCGGTATGAGGGGCTTTGGGCTGTCCTGAAGCCCACCATGGCAGGAGCACGGGCTCCATCTCTCGAACATGCCGAATCCCAGAATCCCAGCAGGCAGCAGGGGTAGGATGACAAATTGTTCTGACTAATAGTCTAAACAATGGGAAACAATGGAAGTCAGGGAGCAGCCCATAAAATATGCAGCACGCAGGGGGCTTGGCTATTTTATTTGATTTTCAGATGGATATTCCAGTGGCCAGGATCCATCAGGAATAGAACAACACATGTCAAGCTCAATAAGGGTTTGCTAGAGTTGGTGGCGGGAGGATGCAGAAATTCCTGCTGTGGAGTGAACTTGGGAAGCCTGACTTGGAGTCAAGTGCTCGGGGAAAGGAGCAGCTCTCCCTCCCCGGCACAGGAGCATCCATCCCACCTTCTCCAGAGGGATGGCGATGAAGTGCCTGAGCCTGACCCGTGGCAGAGGGGCAGGAAGGCTGGGAAGAGGCATGGGAAGGCTGCCCGGCTGATGTGGTTGAGCAGACGGGGGAGGTTTTCTGTCTCCTCTTTGAAATTCCTTTGCGTTTGGGGTTATTTTGGAAGTCAAAAGCTGTTAGATTCCCTGGAAGCTCGGGGAGGGAGATTGCCTGGGTTTGCTCTGACGCGATTTCCCCGCACAGCTGTTTGTGCCATCAGCAGTGGGGCTGCTCTTTCAAAAGAAGACATTTTATCCATTAAAAAGAAATCCATAGATGATGAATATGGATTTGGGCTAAGGCTGAGTGATGAAATCCTCTCTGAGGTGCAAAGATCCCATTATCCATCTGTCTGCGGCCTGCCAGGGACCAGGGGTGGGTTCCCTCAGAGACCCCTCAGCTTTCTGGAAGCCCCGAGGTCAATGAGGATGCAAAGGGCTCTCCAGCCAGGAAGTTTCTCTCCCAAGTCTCCTTTCACTGCCGTGTTCGAGCCGGGCAGGAATGCTGTGAGAACAACCCTCGGAAGTTGTTCCGAGGCTTCCAGCTGGATCAGAAAATGTCGGCTCAGCACAGGGAGGATACAAAGCTGTTGGTGGGGAAGAGGGAGGTGGAAGCCCCTCTAAGTGGGGCTCATTCCCTGCTCCCACCTGGACCGTGGATTTCTGCTGTGGCTGGGGAACGCTGGGCCCAGATTGTGGGGACCTGCAGAATGCAGAATGGGGACATTGGGGTTGGAGCCAACAGCCCTTGGGGACAGGGTGACTCTGCTCTCAGGACAGCAGAGACATGGCTCTGGATGGGCAGCACCTGGAGGCAGCGTGGGTCTGATGCCGTGCACGGGTACGGGGGGGGCCCTTGTCCCTGTCTCAGCATTTCCTGGAGATTGTTTGTAGGATCCAACCACTTCCCCATCCAAACCAGTGTTTCATTCCTACTTCCACAGCCTGATGCTTCCTAATGAGATAAATGGGAGTGACTTGAACCTTGTCCACAGGGTTGGCACAGCCACCTCCTTCCTGATTACACTTGTCAGGTTGTCACTTATTTTTGCATTCTGCACGGAAAGATGGCCTGGAGCTGGCACATTCCCTGTGGGAAAAGGACCAGCACCATGGAATCATGGAATGGTTTGGCTTGGAAAGGACCTTAAACCCCATCTCATTTCTCGCCCGCTGCCATGGGCAGGGACACCTTCCACTATCGCAGATTGCTCCAAGCCACATCCAACCTGACCTTGGACACTTCCAGGGATGGACCATTCCGTCCTTCCCTTGACCTTTTTTCTTTGCTTCCCCCTCTGTGTCTCCAGGGCAGGGCGAGAAGACACAGAACAAGGAACGCCGGGAGAGAAGGCAGAGAGAGCAGCAAGGCAAATCGCCGCGGCAGGAGGGAAATGGAGCAGCTGAAATTGGGAAAAAGAGCTCCGAGTTTGTCACTGTCTGCACCTGATGCAAATCCGTTTGCCGGAGGATGTTGGGAGCAAAGAGCAGAACGCTCCTGATTTCACAGGGTTGTGTTGTGAACGGGAAGATCCCAGAGACAGCGAGACTGGGGTGAGAATAAAATGGACATTGCCAGCCAAATCGAATGGATGCAACCCCCGGCATTCCCGGAGGGAAGCGCTGCCCTGAAGGGAGGGGGCCGGCAGCAGGCCCGGCCAAAACGCTTTAAAAGCCTCTCTTTTAGATGGCATTTGTTCTTCAAAGCCGTCAGGGCTCGGGGAAAAGCCGGGCCATTTCCCTCTGCCTCTGACATGTTAATGGCTGTATTTTGGAGTCATTAAATATTGAAATGCGGCACACTCAGCAGCTGCCAAACCTCCCCGCAGCCCTGCTCTCCCCCTTCTCCTCCAGAGCCTGCTCCCCTCTCCGCTTTCTCCAGCATTCCCTCCTCTGGCATTTCCCCCTCCAGCCTCCTATTCCTCCTTCTCCTGCTTCCCCCACTCTCTTCCCCAGCTTCTGCCGGCATCCCCAGCCTTCCTCCCCATCATTCCTCTGCTGGAATCTCAATTCCTGGGAAGCGTTGATGATCTGCAGCTTTAATATTCTCACCTTGCCTGTCTCCTATTCAGCGGGACTCGGAGAATTACAAATGTATTTATCTGGGTCCGCTGGAGAGCGAGAGAAACAAAGAAACCAGCGGGGCTTTTCTAACGAGGAATGACTAATTTGACCCAGGAGAGCCCGTCCTCTTTCAAGCACTCAATTTTCCCCTGGTTTTGCATCCAAAGATAACGCTGGCGGTGCCAGAGGCGGGGATGGGGCACTGCCAGCCCGGGGCTGCTGCTGGCAGGGTTTGCTTTACCTGCTCCCTCGCTGGGACCCAGCCCGCCGAGCCAGGGACGGAGGGCTTGGAAAAGCTGCTCTTTGTCTGTGCATGGCCCTGCTTAGGGCTCCCTAAGCACCGAGAGATCCCAGCCCCAAAGCGCATCCCTGCCGGGACCGGGCTGGAATTAGGCCGGGCTTTCTGCAGCCTTCCCGCGGCTTCCAGCGGCTGCTGACAGCTCATGGATTGGGAAGGGACACCGACCTGGCCTTGGACACTCACAGGGACCCAGGGGCAGCCACAGCTTCTCTGGGCACCCTGTGCCAAGGCCTCATCACCCTCACAGGGTGACTCCTTCCCAATATCCCATCCATCCCTGCCCTCTGGCAGTGGGAGTCATTCCCTGCATCCTGTCCCTCCATCCCTTGTGCCCAGTCCCTCTCCAGCTCTCCTGGAGCCCCTTTAGGCACGGGAAGGGGCTCTGAGCTCTCCCTGAAGCTTCCTCTTCTCCAGGTGAGCACCCCCAGCTCTCCCAGCCTGGCTCCATGGCAGAGGGGCTCATTTCCAAGAGAGTTTTCCTTCCGGTGATCCTGGTTACTCCAGGGTGGATGGGCTAAATTCCAGCTCAGACCTGTGATCTTACTGGATCCAGACTCTGCCTTCTGGCTCATCTACTCAGCTCCTATCCTGCATTGGATACACATGGAAAGGACAGTGGATATCATGGATTTCTGGATAGAAAAGAGTATTTAGGCAAACAGACTTGGGATTTTTATTGCAAATAAAGAGTTAGGATGAAATTTCCTGAGGCTAACACAAGTCCTCTGTGGATTTTTTTTTCCCAAATAGAGGAGCAAATGTGGTTTAGTGGCCACAGACAGGATGAGTGGTCCTAGAAAAGTAGTCTGGAGAGAAATCAGAGGCTGAGATGGTTCTGATTGCTTCCTGGAAAGACATGGAAGAGGAAACACCCAGGAATGCAAGGAACTCTGGAAGGACACTGCTGCCACAAGCAAGAATTGGTAGAAACCTGTCGTGAATAAATGTCAGTTGAAAACTGAAGGAGGTTCCTCCCAATCATCAGATGAGAGAGTTTATAAAATAACTTTCCAGCGGGGTAATTGAGGGAGGAAACTTAACCAGTTCAAGATGGGAGGCTGACAAATTTCAGAATTTCAGTTTAGGATGGGGCTGGATTTGACAGTCTGGCCCCTCTTGTCCGTGTCCTGCCTCAGCCCAGGGCTCTGCACTGGTGTGGGGTGGGGAGTCCCTGTGCTGCCCACGGAGCTCATCCCTGCAGATCCATGGGCAGCCCTGCGCTCCCACTCCCGCTCACCTGTCCCCGACACAGAGGCTTTTCTCCTGGTTAATAAGCCCTGACATGCCAGACATGGAAACGATGAAAATTGGCCAATTTTTTAATATTTTAAGCCCCATCACAGCCTTTGCTGGGCAGAGCAAAGCGCTTTAGGATGCCTTAGCAAGGAAATGGGAACTATCATTTGGGATAATCTGCCTGAGCTGGATTGACCTGCTGATCCCAGCCAGACCCTCCTTCTCCAGCACACCCCTCCCTACGCCCAGCTCTGCTGCCCAGATGGGGAAAGGAAAATCACGGAATCATCATTTATGTTGGAAAAGCCCTCTGAGCCCATCAAGTCCAACTGTTCCCACAGCACTGCCAAGCCCACTGCTGACCCATGTCCCCAGCTGCCACATCCAGCACTGTTTGAACACTTCCACGCTGACTCCATCACTTCCCCTCTCCCCTCTTTGTCACACCTTCCCAGCCAGGTGCCCTGTGGAGGGGCTGTGCCTGAGGCAGGAGCAGGACTGGGAGCAGATGCTCCAGCTCCAAACCCTCTCCCAGCGTCCCCTCCCAGCTCCCCCTTTCCTGTGCTGCCCCGGGAAGGGCTGGGTGAGCTCCAGGCTCCTGCCTGGGCTCCTTCCTTAATCTAAATCAGGAAAAGGTATTTTTTCTTCTTCCTTTTATTCCACCCCGAGTGTTGTGCAGTTGCCACTGACAAAGGAGCTGGAATTCCACGCATTTCTCTGGCTGTTTAGCAGGGCTGCTGCCCTACTCTCCCCTGTCAGACACTAATCTCTCCTAATATTTAACAGTCCCAGTAGGCAGCAGGATTTATCCTCTGGCCTTTCTACCTGTCATTCCATCCCTTCTCACTAAGGAGCCCTTTGATTCCCTTCCGAGGAGAGGTGCCAGGACCAGCGTGATGGATTGGCTCGTGCTGGCAGTTGGAGAAGCAGCTCCATTTCTCCCTGCTCCAGCTGTCGGGTGTTTATCCGGGGCAGCTCCCTGCAGCTGGGAAGGCCCTCGTGCCTCCTTGCAGGGAGCCGTGCGGATGGGCAGGCATTCCAAGTGGGAATGGCTGTGGGTGTTAATGCTGCAGCTCCTCAGGGCGCCGCTCCAAACCACAGCCGGAGCTGTGGATGTTGGAGCTCCAGCGATGATGTGGATCTAAAACCCTCATCCATTGCAGGGAGGAATTCCTCCCCCAGCGCTCCCGGATCCCTTCCCAGAGCTCTGCCTCCACATGTTCCCCTCCCTCGGCATCCCAGCTGCCATGGAAGCACGGCCCAGGGGATGAGCAGGCTGAGAAGGAAAAGGTGGGAACACCCCAGGGGGCTGCTGCTGGCAGAGCTGTCCTGTTCTCATCCTGCAGGATGGCGTGGCTGGTGACAGGGAGGAGCTCATATTCCAGCAAGGATGCTGCCCTGTGGAGCAGGGATGTTGCATCCCGCGAACAGAGACGGTTCCGAAGCCTCTCCTTGCTCCTCAGGCAGGTGCTGGAGCAGCTCGGGAGCTGAAGGTGTCAGGGCAGCACAGGAGCTCCTTCTGTCCCTAACGAGCTCTTTAATTGCCACTTCCTTAGGCCGGGATTGGAAGTGATTAACTCCGAGCTCTCCTCGGCCTGAGCTCGGGTTACACGGCTGGGCCGGGCTTTGGGGGGGTCAGGGGCTGCTTCCCGGGGCGTTTCTCCATGGCAAGGGCAGAAACCCAACTCCCTCACTAATGGCCCTTCCCGACGTCACTGCCACCCCAGGGTGCTGCCCTGGCCCCTCAGCAGGACCCCTGTAAGGACCTGATCCGATGTTTCCTCCGGCTGCAGCTCTCTCCAACTCCCTCACTTCGTTCCTTCCCTCCTGCCCCAAAGCGGTCAGGACTCTGCAGGGTCCATCAGGACACAGATGATCCTGCAGAGCCATGGAGAACCAGAAGTGGTCTGTGTTCAACACTGTCTGGGCCAGCATTTCCCAGGATTTCCCTTCCTTCCCAGATATCATTCCTGGAAGCGTTGAAGGATTGGAGCAACCTGGCATATGGAAGGTGACCCCACCCATGGATGGGCTTTAGGGTCCTTTTCATCCCACACCATTCTGTGACCCCACGATTCTCCATCCTGGATTTCTCTTCTCTCCCCAAATGGGGGGAAGGCAGGAGCTGGCAGGACAGACATTCCCATCCCTCTCCCTGTCCTACATCCCTGTCCTGGCCACCGCCACTGCCAAAATGTTGGTCACAGCTTGGTGTGGCCTTGGAGGGAAGAATTTGCAGTGTCAGCATCCACGTGCAGCTATTCCAGAGGGAGCAGGGAGCACAGTGGCTGGGAGCCTTTGGACACAGGGGGCTTTGTTGGGAAGGGGGAATAATCAGGACTTTTGTCCAGAGGCAGTGCGGAGCTGCCGCTGTTCCACATGGATCAGGTTTAAATCCGCGTGCAGACAGCTGGGATGGCACAGCCCCATCCCAAATCCAGGCCTGGCTTAGCTGCCCAAAATCATTAGTGAAGCTTTTGGAGAGCAGCACTCACTGCTCACTGCTCGGAACAGCCAGAGCAAGAGGAAAAGCTCCTGGGAATGTTTCTGGGAAGGTGGAATTTGCTCCATGCTCCAGCCCTGGTTTCGGTGTGCTCTCAGTGCCTCCTGTCCTGCAGTGGGTGAGCTGGCAGAGGCAGCTCTCACCTCTGCCTTGGGGCAGACCCAGAGTGGGATGGGAGCTACGGGATGGTGGGATATGGGATGGTAGGATAAGGAATAGCGATAGGCTAGTAGCACTGGGGAGGTGGGATATGGGATGGTGGGGTATGGGATAAGGAATGGGGAGCCCTGGGATTGTGAGCAGCTGTTGTTCCTTCCCCTCTGCAGCACCAGCCCCAGCTCAGGGCTCAGAACCAGGATCTCTCCTCCTGCTTTCCTTGCACGAGAGCAGGGCTGGGATGGCATCACTGCTCTGGACCCATCCCAACCTCACCTGAGCCCTCCCAGGGCTCACCTGGGCTCAGCTGATGTGGGAGCCCTGGGTGACCCCGATATTGCCCTGCTCCAGCCAGGGGGGCAGATAAGAGACAAGGTCCCCCCTCTCCTCCTCCAGCTCCATCCCAGCACAGACGGTGCTGAGAGAGTGGAAACATCACTGGAAATGTTAAACTTCTCTGGATCTCCAAGTGGGCTTGGCCTGAACTCGACGTTGTGGGGTTAAATCCATCATTACTGGATGTGAGCCAGAATGTTTTCCACTAACAGCAAACTACTAATGACTTTAAATTGAAAGAAAGCTGGATGAGATGGGAGATTGGGAAGGAATTCTTCCCTGTGAGGGTGAGGAGGCCCTGGCACAGGGTGCCCAGAGAAGCTGTGGCTGCCCCATCCCTAGAAGTGTCCAAGGCCAGGTTGGACAGGGCTTGGAGCAGCCTGGGACAGTGGAAGGTGTCCCTGCCATGGCAAGGTGGGGGATTGGATGAGCTTTAAGGTCCCTTCCAACTCAAAGCACCCTGTGGTTCCTGACCCAGGGAATGGGGCTATCCCTGGCACAGCCCATGGGGTACGAGTGTTCCCGGGGGTCTGGGAGGCTGAGGGGAGGTCGTGGAGCACGGCTGGGACACTCAGAATCCAACATTCCCCTCCTCCCCCTCCATTCCCTGAGGAGAATTCCCATAAGGCATAGGGGGTGACAATCCCTGGCACCTCCTGACTCCATGACAGGACAATCCTGGACTCACAGCCTGAGCAATCCCAACATTTCCCAGCTCCAGACAAACCCAGCTGGTGCTGTTAGCCCTGTCCATCCCCAGCCCCATCCTTCCCCATCCCGCCTGCCTCTCCTGCCGTTCCCAGAGCCGTTCCATGATGGATGTGATTAAAATCTGCTCGGAGTGCACTCGATCCTCCCGTGCTGCCTTTGAACCTCGGATCATTAATGTCTCCATATGGGCACCATTTTTCCTTGTCACGACACAGCTGGATCGGGAGAGAGCAGGAGCTGAGGCCGCTTCCCATTGGCAAAACCCTCAAGAGCCCGGACTCCAGAGCTTTGCCCACCTTTGGGAAAGGTCAGGAATATAAATAGCTGTTGCCAGGAGGTCCTCAGGCACCGGGCAAGAATGGAGATGGCTTCTGGAATGGCAGGGAGGGCTTTAAGAGCCCTTTTCTGCCTGTTTTGAACCCTCTCCCTGCTCTCTGCTCCTTCCCCTCCACCGCTCATTCCCTCTTTTCCTCCCTCCCACTCAGTCTGGTTTTTTGAAGGGCCACAATTCCTTTCCAGTTTTATTTCTCATTAAAAATAAATAGTGGTGCTATAATTTACAGCGAGTTTAATTAGAAATGAGTTACGTGAGCTGAGCATTAGGACTTAATTGCTCGTTCCTAAAACAATTTCCTCATCTGAAACGTCCCCAGTTAATGATCATTCATTAAATAGGATTGGAGGTGGAGGTGGAAAGTGGAAAGGCTGGAGATTCCCTGTGATGGGGCTACAGCCACTGGGCATGGAGCCTGCAGAGCTGGGGGCACCGGGGTGAGGGCAGCTGAACTCCCTGCAATGGGAACCACCACTGAACATTCCCTTTGGAAAGAACTCCCAGCAAGGCCCCCTGGAGCTGGGACTGTGCCCCCCGAGCACGAGGGTCCAAGGTTCCATGGGATTGGAATTCCCTGGCCAGGAGCCAGGTGCTGACACCCAAACCTTCCACCCACACCTTCCACCTTCCCTCTGGGATGTGGGACCCCCTTCTCTGTGGTGAGGGCAATCTTGGCCAGCCCTGCCTGGGGTTTTTGGGGAAGGAGATGATTTTCCGGAGGAATGTTGGTTAATCAGAACAGGAACGTTCACAGGAAGCGGGGGGCGATGGCGCTGGGCTTGGGTTGTGCTTCACTTGTGCATTTTTAGTCCAAAAAATTCCTAATCAAAACCACATCTGCAGAGAGCAGCCCTGAGCCTGCCCCCAGCCCCGTGCCCAGGGAATTGGGATGTCAGCAAGGCCAGGAGGGCCTGGAATGGCCAGGAGGGCACTGGAATGGCCAGGACTTGTCCCCCCGGTCTGTGCCCTGTGGGGCTGCNAAGTCCAGGGAGCTTTGGGGTTCTTGGGATGGGATGGGATGGGATGGGATGGGATGGGATGGGATGGGATGGGATATGATGGGATATGATGGGATATGGTGGGATATGATGGGATATGATGGGATATGGTGGGACAGGATGGATGGAATGGAATGGGATGGCAGCACACTCTTTTTTCTCAGTTTTGAGCAGGAATTCCTGAAAAGCTGAAACAAGCACATTCCTTTAAAAAAACCCCTTTGTTTTGACACATCAGCGTTTTTTCAGGGAGACAAGAAAAAAAAAAATCCCACAACAAAACCAACCCCAAACTTTGTCCACTCGATTGGAAAAGTCCATGGCAGTTCCTGCTCCAAGCTTCCCTGCCCTGCTCCTGTCCCGGGAGAGGGAGGGGCAGCGGCTGGGCCGGGATGTCCAGCAGGGATCCCCAGCTGGAGCACAGGGAATGACCCTCACGGCCCCGGGAAGGGGCTGAAGCCCCCAGGCTGTGCGGGAGGAGCTGCAGGACGAGCCCGAGCTGAGCTCCGGTCACCTGCAGCTCCTGAGAGCCCTCGGGGAGGCTCCGGGCCACGAGGGAAGGAGGGGTGGCATTCCCAGAGGAGGGATGGCATTCCCAGCAGAGGGATGGCACCCCCGGGACACGCCTGGCCCCGCAGAGCAGCAGGACACTGTCACCTAGCAACGGGTGAGCAGTGACAACACCTCCTCGGGTGACAAACACCCCGCGTCACTGATCGCTTCCCAAGGAAGTGTAAAACAGGGGAGAGCAGGGTTTGAAGGGAGAGGGAATGAGGGAGACGCGAGCCCCTGGATAACCCCGCCCGCATTCCCGGGTGGCCGAGACCCAAGGAGGCATCGCGGGGCCGGCTGCGGTGTCCGGTGGCATCCAGCATCCGTCAGCACGCGGCGGTCGGGAACCGGGGAGGTAAATAATGCAAGGAAAGGTCTCACTTCCAGGGAAAGGAAATTATTCCCTCTCAAGTGATCCTGAGCACCATTATGTAAATAACGGAGAGGGAACGGGGAGATGGAGGCAGGGAAAGGCTGCAGGGAGAGAGGGATGGCACCTGTGGAATGACACAGCCAAGGGACAGGGGGAGGGACACACGGGGGGCAGGGCTGGGCAAGG